>CAUYQV010053252.1:0-16974 GCA_963574575.1 Galagoides demidoff | reverse complement strand
CCCCACCCTTCTCCCTCCCCCCTCTCCACCCATTCCCTCACCCTTCTCCCTCCCCCCTCCCCACATTCTTAGGCTATTTGGTTATAGCTTTCATATAAAAGGTATAAATTAGTTTCATAGTAAAGGTGTGTATTTTCACATTTAGATCAAAACCTATCTGGAGCTGATTTTTATAAATGGTGTGAGGTAGGGAGTCAAGATTTAGTTTTTTCCTAATTGAGTGTCTAATTGGACTAGCCAGTTATTAAAATAAATTTTTCTCCCCTTCCTTCCCTCACTCTTCTTTCCTCCCTCCCTCATTCCACCCTTTCTTTCTTTCTCTGTCTCTCTCTGTCTCTCTCTCTCTTTCTTTCTTTCTTTTGCCACCTTTATTTGCCAAGTAAGTGTTTGATTATTTGTGTATTGGATGTTGGATTCTATACAACACTTCTTTACTATTTTGCCAATACCATACTGTCTTTATTTTAGCTGAAATAAATCCCAATATCTGTTAATTTGAGAGGGGCAGAAGAAGATGGCAGACTAGAGACAGCTTCTTTGAGCCGTGCATGGTAAGATTGTGGAGAAAAGACTCTAGGGACCTCTGGCTTGTGGGCTTTGCCCAGAAATATCCTTTCAGGGGCATAGAGAGGCAGTGGGAGACTTCAGAACCACAAGAGGAGGATGAAAGCAGTAGAAAAGTGGCAAGTACTTGTGTGTGTGTGTTGGCCACTGTGGCCTCAGTGATGGTGATAGTTTGCAGATAGAGAAGGCCTGCCCTCCAGGTTTTCTTCTGGATCTGGGATCTTGATTGATTTACCTTGGGAGAGCATGGGTGAGAAAGTGAGTGACTTTGACTAACACCCAGGGGCTGGGACTGAGCCACCAGGTGGAGCAGAACTTTCACTGTTTGGCTGCAGGCTGGGCACAACCATTGTGGGAAAGCTGCCTTGTGGGCTTGGCCCTCAGGGGCCTAGTGCAAGGTCAGTACTGCTGAGCCTGATAAATGGGGGAACCACTTCTGGAGAGATTCGAGCTACACATGCTTTCCTAGGAAAACCACTGCATAGCCAAGGGACACAGTTTGGAAAGGTTAAGATGTGCCTATTAAGCAGGCTGAGAAGAGCTTCAGGCTCCCAACCCTATAGAAATTGAGGGCAAAGAAATCAGGAAGAATCAGGAAGACAAAATCAGGTCTCCTCAGCAAGACAGAGGCTTCCAGTCTCCATCTTATACAGCTGTGTCAGCATTATGATTATCATCTCATACCCTAGGAGATTACCTTGTTGCCCAGGCAATATATAGCAATATACATATATTTTTTCTCTTTAAAATTTTTTTCCAACTTTTTGCCCTTAGATTTTTCTATTTGTTTCTTCTTTTTTTCTTGTGTAATTATAGTTTTTCATTGTTTTCTTCTTTAATGATAAGGGCTTCATTTTTGCTAGTTTTTCTATACCTGTTATGCTCCCTCCCATTTTATTGCTTAAGGTTTTATGATTTCTTGTTTTGTGTTGATTTATAGCATTTTTGTCTTATTTCTCTATTTGGTGGAGGTGGACTCTTGTGTCTGCTCAGACTGGCAAAGAGCTCCAGACATTGAGGGACCCACCCAGCCCCCCAGGTTGGGATTTGTGGGTGTGGGTCTATCACCCTGCTGTACACCACTATTACTCCTGTCTCTCTCTTTCTGTTCCTCTCTTATTATTGTCAATCTTCCCTTTTAATCCTTTTGTTTTTCTTTTCTCTTTTTTCATTTGTTATTACTTCTTGCTCTTCACTCTTTTCTACATTTTAGTCCTTTATTAAAAGGACACTTCAACTCCTTAGGTCAGAGGCACAGTAACTGAAAGAGCAGGAAGAAGTGAAAGAAAAAAAAGTTGGGCAAGGAAACAGACAAAAAGAAAATACTCATGAGGAAGAAATAGCAGAAAAATCCTGGCAGCATGAAAAATCAGAACAGAGCAATCTCCCAAGGGATCATAAGGTAGCTACTGCAAAGAATTCTACCTATAAAGAAATGTTAGAAATGATAGTAAAGGAATTTAAAATAGGAGTGGTTAAAACATGAAGGAAATTGCTGAGAAAGTGGGAAATAACCAAAAGGAAATCCAAAAACAGAATCAAATAAGAGATGAATGATATGAAGACTATAGAAAGGATATAGTGGAGCTTAAGGAATTGAAGCAGTCAATCAGGGAACTTAAAGATGCAACAGAAAGTATCAACAACAAATTAGACCATGCAGAAGAAAGAATCTCAGAGATAGAGGACAAAGCTCTTGAGCTAACCTAGGCAGTTAAAGAGACAGAAAAGAAAAAGAGAGAGAGAAAGCTGAACATTCACTGAGAGAATTATGGGACTTTATGAAGTGTTCAAATATATAAGTTATAGGCATCCCTGAAGGGGAAGAAGAATGCCTCAGAGGAATGGAAGCCCTACTGGAGGATATCATAAATGAAAATTTCCCAAGTATTACCAAAGATTCTGATATATTCCTTTCAGAGGGATATAAAACCCCAGGTCATCTCAACTCAAAGAGAGCTTCTCCAAAACATTGTCATGAACCTGTCCAAAGTCAAAACAAAAAAAGAAGATTCTGCACACACCAATTGACCCACAAGGGCAAATCCTTCAGGGTGACTGCAGACTTCTCAAATGAAACTTTTCAAGCCAGAAGAGAATGGTCTTCTACCTTTAACCTACTGAAACAAAATAATTTTCAGCCCAGAATTTTATATTCTGCTAAACTAAGCTTTAAAATTGATTGAGAAACCAAATAATTTACTGATATTCAAACATTGAGGAAGTTTGCCACAACAAGAATAACTCCACAGGAAATAATTAGACCTATTCTACACACTGACCATCACAATGGACTACTAGCAAATTATATACCCAGAAACTAAAGGACATTAACCTACTTTCCACAATGATGCATAAGATAAAACTAAGCAATGGACTTTTACAAAATAAGATGACTAGAACTCTACCACACTTATCCATTATCTCAATAAATGTTAATGGCTTGAATTCACCATTAAAGAAGCATAGGCTGGCTGATTGAATAAAAAAAGCACAAGCCATGCATTTACTGCCTCCAGGAAACACACCTAACCTTGAAGGACAAAGTAAGACTCAGGGTTAAGGGATCAAAAACATATTTTCAGGCAAATAGAAATCAAAAGAAAGGAGGGGTTGCAATCTTATTTTCAGATACAAGTGGATTTAAAGCAACTAACATCAAAAAAGACAAAGATGAACATTTCATGCTGGTCAAGGGGACAATACAACAAAAAGTCATTGCAATTCTAAATATTTATGCAGCCAACCTAAATGCTCCCAGATTTTTTAAACAGACCTTAATTAATCTGAGAAATATGATATCCTATAACACCATAATATCAGGGGACTTTAACACTCCTCTTACAGAGCTGGACAGATCCTCTAAACAGAATCTAAATAAAGATACAAGGGAATTAAATGTGATCCTAGGACATCTGTATTTAATAGACATATACAGAACATTCCATCCCAAAGCTAAATAATATACATTCTTCTTGTTGGCCCATGGAACATTCTGCAAAATATATCATATTCTAGGACACAAATTAAACTCAACAAAATAAAAAAAATAGTACTTAGTTTCATATAGAACCAGAAAAACCCCATATAGCTAAGGCTATTCTTAGTAATAGAAACAAAGTTAGAGGCATCACCCTACCGGACTTCAGACCACAGTAATCAAAATAGCATGGTGATGACACAAAAATAGAGTCATAGATGCATGAAACAGAATAGAAAAACAAGAGATGAAACCAGTTTATAATGTCATCTCACCTTTGATAAACCAAATGAAAGCATACAGTGGGGAAAGAATACCTGTTCAACACATAGTATTGGGAGAACTGGATAACCACATGTAAAAGACTGAAACTAGACCCACAGCATCATCACTTACAAAAATTGACTCAGGATGGATAAAGGAATTAAATCTAAGACATGAAACAATAAAAATCTTAGAAGAAAGTGTGAGGAAAAATCTTGATGATGTTATACTGGGGAAAGATTTTATGATAAAGAATTCAGTGGCCATGTTGACAACAACAAAAATTAATAAATGGCATTTAATTGAGCAGAAAAGCTTCTGCACAGCTAAGGACACAATAAGTAAAGCAAAAAGACGACCTACAGAATGGATTAGATATTTTCAGTGTATGAATCTGACAAAGGGTTGATAACTAGAATCTATAGAGAGCTCAAATTAATCAATCAAAAAAGAGTAAACAATTCCATCTGCCACTGGACAAGAGATATGAACAGAACCGTCTCTGATGAAGACAGATGAATGGCTAACAAACATTTGGAAAAATGCTCATTATCCCTGATCATCAGAGAAATGCAAATCAAAACCACCCTGAGATATCACCTAACCCCAGTGAGAATGGCCCACATCATAAAGTCTCAAAGCTGTGAGAAGGGAATGCTTTTACACTATTCAAGTGACTGCAGACTAATACAATGTTTTTGGAAGGAAGTATGGAGAATCCTCAAAGAACTCAAATTAGACCTCCCATTTGATCCTGTAATCCCATTACTGGGCATCTACCCAGAAGAAAAAAAATCCTTTTATCATAAGGACATTTGCACTAGACTGTTTATCGCAGCTTAATTTACAATTGCCAAAATGTGGAAATAACCTAAATGCTCACCAACCCAGGAATAGATTAACAAGTTGTGGTATATGTATACCGTGGAATACTATTCAGCCATAAGAAGATGCAGACTTTACAACTTTAATATTAACCTGGATCTAATCGAACATGTTCTTCTTAGTAAAGCATCACAAGAATAGAGAAGCAAGGGTCCAATATAGTCAATTCTAATATGAAGGTAGTAAGTGATCTAATACAAAGTGGCTGGGGGAATGAGGGAGTTGGGAAGGGAGAGAGGGTTAGAGGATGGTGAGTTGTGGTGGATGGAACACCTCTGGGGTGGGATACAGTTATAAGAGGGACTTTACCCAACAAATACGATCATTGTAACCTGATTCTTTGTAGTCTCAATGAATCTTAAATAATATAATGAAAACAAACAAAAATTACCATTATAAGGATTTCATTGTTACCATATATATATGCACACACACATAAATACATATTTGGTAATGGTAATTTAATCTTTTATAACAAAGATATTTGCACCAGATTGTTCATTGCAGCTCAATTTGGTTTTTTTTTCTTTTAATTTTTTTAAATTAAATCATAGCTGTGTACATTAATGCAGTCATGGGGTACAATGTGCTGGTTTTATATACAATTTGAAATATTTTCACCAAACTGGATAGCCTTCATGTCATTTTCTTAGTTATTGTGTTAAGACATTTATATTCTTCATTTAGAAAGATTCACATGTACCCTCGTAAGATGGACCATAGGTGTGGTCCCACCAATCATCCTCCCTCTACCCATCCTCCCCTCTCCCCTCTCTTCCCTCTCCCCCTTCCCCATATTCTTGGGCTATAGTTGGGCTATAGCTTTCATATGAAAGCTATAAATTAGTTTCATAGCAGGGCTGAGTACATTGGATACTTTTTCTTCCATTCTTGAGATACTTTGCTAAGAAGAATATGTTCCAGCTCCAACAATGTAAACATGAAGGAGGTAAAGTCTCCGTCTTTCTTTAAGGTGCCACTCAATTCGTAATAGCCAAGTCATGGAAGAAGCCCAAGTCCTTTAACCCATGAATGGATTAATAAATTGTGGTATATGTATACCATGGAAGATTATAGCCTTAAAAAAGGTGGGGACTTTGCCTCTTTTACATTTACGTGGATTGAGCTGGAACATATCCTACTTAGTAAAGTATCTCAAGAATGGAAGAAAAATTATCTAGCGTACTCAGTACTATTATGAAACCAATTTACAATCACTCACACTTTCATATGAAGAATAGATTACAACTATGGCCCAAGATGAATGAGGAAGGAGAGGGGGATGGTAGGGGAGAGGGGACATCAGATCAAGGGAGAGTGAATGGTGAGATCACACCTATGGTGCATAATGCAAGGATACATGTCAGATCTATTACTATAGAGTATAAATGTCTTAACACAATAATTAAGTAAATGAGACGAAGTATATATTAACCAGCATGATGTAAACATTCCTAATTCTATATAAAGTCAGCACATTGTACCCAAAAATGCATTAATTAATGTATACATGATCTATGCGTTTATGATTTAATAAAAAATTTTCATTTTCTTCTGCTGTCTTGGACACTTAGAGCTCTTTATGTTACTATATAAATTTGTGAATTCACTTGCCAATTTTCTCAGAAACACTTGTTGGGATTTTGATTAGAAATACATTGGGCTTGGCGCCTGTGGCTCAATCGGCTAAGGCGTCAGCCACATACACCTAAGGTGGCGGGTTCGAATCCCCAGCCCGGCCTGCCAAACAACAATGATGGCTGCAACCAAAAAATGGCCAGGTGTTGTGGCGGGCACCTATGGTCTCAGCTACTTGGGAGGCAGAGGCAGGAGACTCGCTTGAGCCCAGGAGTTGGAGGTTGCTATGAGCTGTAATGGCATGGCACTCTACCCAGGGGGATAGCTTGAGGCTCCGTCTCAAAAAAAAAAGAAATACATTGAATGTGAGTAGATTTGGGAAGAACTGATATCTTAACCATATTAAATCTTTTTATCTGAAAGCAACGTATACTTTTTCATTGACTGACATCTTTGTTAATTTCTCTCATGATTTTATATTATCCTACACTGAAGCCTTGTTTTATTCCTAGGTATTTAATATATCTTTTTAAAAATTGTAGTCCTTACTTCCTGTTTTGCAAGTGTGACATTTATGAATTAACATGTTACCTTTGGCTTTGCAATAGTTAACAAATTTTTTCTGCAAGATTATCTGTGAAGTCTTTGAATTTCATATGTAAAAAATAATGTCCCTTGCAAACATAGACAATATTGTTTTGTTTCTTTCTTTCCAATACTTATACCTTTTTTTCGTTTCAGAGACAGAGCCTCACTTTGTTGCCCTCTGTAGAGTGCTGTTACATCACAGCTCACAGCAACCTCCAGCTCTTGGGTGTAGGTGATTCTCTTGCCTCAGCCTCTCAAGTAGTAGGGGCTACAGGCGCCCACCACAATGCCTGGCTATTTTTTTGTTATTGTTGCAGTTTGGCCGGGGCTGGGTTTGAACCCGCCACCCTCAGTATATGTGACCAGCAACCTACTCACTGAGCCATAGGTGCTGCCCTACTTATACCTTCTATTAATTGTTTTGTCTCATTGTGTTTGGTTAGAATATAATACAACATTGAATGAAAATAGTGAGAGATGACATCTTTGACTTATACCTAATATCACGAGAAAAACTTTCAATATTTCTCCATTAAGACATGATTTTCCTGTAACATTTTGTATGTATCCTTCTCTTCTTCATTTGTAGGTGCCTTTTAAAAAAATCTTTGATGAATGTTGCAATATATTGAATAATTTTTCTGCCTTTATTTGAGATGATTATATAATTCTTCCATGTGGTGAATTGTATTCACTGGTTTTCACATGCTATGCCATTTTGCCTTCCTAGAATAATTCTTACCAGGTCATAATGTATTATAATTTTTATATGTGACTGGATTTGATTTTGCTAATATTTTGTGTATAGTTTTGTGTTCTTATAAATCAGAGTGTCAACTTGTTTTAGGTTCTTTATTGAAATGTCCTTGCCAGATTTTTCTATGACAGTCATGATGACTGCAAAAAATGAATTGGAAATTTTTCCTCTTTTTCCATGCTCTAGATAATATATTTAAGATTGATGTTATTTCTCAGTGTTTAGAAGAATTCGCTAGTAAAACCATTAAGCCTGTAGATTTCTTTTCAAAGGATTTTAGTTACAGATTCAATTTTTTTGGGGGGAGGGGCGGGGGCTGCGTATGAACCAGCACCCTAGATTCAATTTTTTTTTACTAGATATTAAACAATTTGTATTATACATTTCTTCTTGTGGTAATTTTGGTAAATTATGGCTTTTTAAATCATTTCACCATCTTATTGAAATTACTGATGTAAGACTGTTATGATATCTTCTTGTTAGCATTTTATTAAATGAGGGACCTATAGTTAAGCCCCTACTTTTTAAAAAAGTAATTCTTTTGTACCCTCTTTTTTTTTCTTGTTCCATTTTTCTAGGGATGTATAAAATTTATTGGTCTTTAAAAGAACCCACTTTTAGATTTATTTTCTCTATTACATATCTGTTTTATGTTTTATTGACTTCTGTTTTATTTTTATTATTTCTTTCTTAATGCTCATTTTCAGCTTTCCACCCTTATTATATGCATCTCAGTGTGAACTTAGTCACATTCTCATGAGTTTTAATAACTTGAATTTTAATATTTAATTATTATGAATATTTTTGAATAATATTGAATATTATTGCATATTTATTATTCAAGTTTTAATAACTTGAATTTCTACTATTCAAATACAAATATTGTATAATTTTCTTTGTACTTATCTTTTAGGCTGTGGCTTATTTAGAAGTATATTGAGTACTGTCCAAACACAAAGAGGTTTTAATGTCATCTTTTTGTTATTGATTTCTAGCCTAATTGCACTTTTTTCAGAAAATATATTCTGTATATCTTCAGCCTTTTGATATGTGTTGAGATTTGGTTTATATCCACCAATGGGTCAATTTAGAGTGTTAAATTGTGAATTCTGCATTTGGTGGATATAAGATATATAAATCAGCCAAGTTTATTGTTTGTGTTACTCAAATCTACTCTATCCATTCTGAATTTTTGCCAGTTTGTTCTACTAGTTACTGAGTGAAGTTTGTTAAAAAATTTCACTATAGGCCAGGCACAGTGGCTCATGCCTGTAATCCTAGTACTCTGGGAGGCCGAGATGGGTGGATTGCTTAAGCTCATGAGTTCGAGACCAGCCTGAGCAAAAGTGAGACCCTGTCTCTACTAAAAATAGAAAAACCTGAGGCAAGAGGATCACTTGAGCCTGAGTTGGAGGTTTCTGTGAGCTATGACGCCAAGGCACTCTACCCAGGGTAACAGCTTGAGACTTGGTCTCAAAAAAAAAAAAAAAAAAAATTCCACTATGATAATGGATTTATCCATTTTCCCTTAAGTTGTATCATTATTTTACTTTGTATATTTGAAACTACATTATAGAACTTAACAAATTCAGAATTGTAAATGTTTTAGAAAGATTGAACTTTTATCATTAAATGCTCTTCTTTGTTGCCAATAACATTTTTTGCCTCAATGTTTAATTTGATCGGTGCTCACTGCATTTCATATCATTAAAGCACTTGAGGGCTTAAGGTTAATGCTCTTACTCTTTGTTTTCTGCTTGTCTATCCATTCTATATAACTTTTCTCTACTTTTTGGAATTTTTTTCTACGGGTAATTTTTCCTTTTTTATTGCAGTTTTTGGCTAGGGTTGGGTTTGAACCTGCCACCTCCGGCATACTCCTTTGAGCCACAGGAGCCGCCCCCCCGTTTTTCTGTTTTATCTTGCTACTTACATATTATTTTGTCATTCTTTTTGTGGCCATTCCAGATACTACAATGAGCAATTTTGACCAATTAAAGTCTAAGGTCAGTTAGCACTTTTACCCACTTCAAGAAGGTGCAAGGATTTTAGAGCCCGTAAATCAATTTGTATCTCTCCTATGCCTTATCCTTTTATTGTCATGAATATGGACTCTACCCATATTTTAAATCCTGGTAGGCATTATCACCAGGTTTACCCACACATTCGCCCTCTCTATCCTGTGTTTTTGCATGTAGCTATCTTCTAAGATGACTTTTGTACTTTAGGAACAACTTCTTTTAATATTTCCCTTAGTTCCTGCAGGTTACAAATTATCACAGTGGTGCTTTGTCTAAAAATGTTATTCTTTTGTCATCAAGATAATGAATATTTTCATTTCATAAAGAATGGTAAGTTTCAAGTTATATTCTCTAGTAATTTTGAAGATGTTACTCTGTTTCCTTTGAGTTCTATAGCTATTGTTGAACATCCCTTTTCACTCTTGTTGTTGCTCCTGTAAATGTTTATTTCCCTTCTTCAAATTGACATTAAGATTTTTTTCTTCATTTTTGATTTTCAGTATTTTTGATATGATGTACGCAGAGGTTTTTTTTTTTGTTTGTTTCTATCTTGTTTGGAATTCACAGTGCTTCTTGAAACTATGTCAATTTTAATTATGGATTTTTAAAATTTATTACCTTCTATAGTATATTTTCTTCCAAATTCTTACTATTCTTTCATTCTGGAGCACATATGGTGGGCATATTAAAGCTTTTATTTGTGTCTTTTGTGTGGGTTTATGTAATGTTTATGAGCGTTCTTTTTGTCTCTGTTCCTCAATTTGCTATTTTCTACTGAACTGTGTTCCCATTCTCTGATTTCCTGTGTCTGATTAATTAGTACTTATTGGCTGAGTATATAATCTTTTAGTTGCTTTATTTTTCTGTTTCAGGATTTTTATTCGATTTTTATTTTGTTTCATTGTTTTATTTGATTTTTTAAAAACAGATTCTAGCATAAATTCTCCATATTTCATCTACTTTCTTCAAACCATTAATCACAGTTACTTTATAGTCCATCAATTCTGTATCTCCTTCTGTGTTTGTTTCTATTTTGTTTATTTTCATGGTTTTAGTTGTTTAATCTTATCCTTTCACAGGTCTATTAATACTTATTGAAATTTAGACATTGTGCGTAAAATGTTTGAGAGCCAATTTGCTGTTCTGGATAAGATTATCATCCTCTAGAGAGTTTTTACTTTTGCTTGGTGTGTATGTGAGGAGGCTGTTACAATGGTGGTAAATCCCTTAATCTGTCTATGATTATCTAATTATTACCTAATTCATTTAGTTGACTTGAAATTGGCCTTCCACTTTGTGATGGTGCACTATCTCATTTCTTCTCCTAAGATGTATCCTTCAGGGTTCCCCATTGAACATTTGAGGTAATTACCAGGGTGCTGCCTCCTTGGTGGTTTCTGAACTCTAGTGTTGCCCCTTAAACCGGACGTCCTTCACTTCTAAGCATTTTTTTTTTTTTTTTTTGAGACAGAGCCTTCAGCTGATGCCCTGGGTAGAGTACTGTGGCATCACAGCTCACAGCAACCTCAAACTTTTGGGCTTAAGAGATTCTCTTGCCTCAGCCTCCCAAGTAGCTAAGACTACAGACACCCACCACAATGCTCAGCTATTTTTTTGTTGTTGTTGCAGTTGTCATTGTTGTTTTAGCTGTCCCGGGCTGGCTGCAAACCTGCCAGCCTCAGGATATGTGGCTGGCGCCCCACCCACTGAGCTACGGGCGCTGCCCACTTCTAAGCATTTTAGCCAACCTTTTTCTACTCAATTTCCCACCTCTCAGGGTCCAGTTGCATATGAGCAGTACCTTAAGGAAAAAAGCAGAGCTTAAAGTCAGTCTTTTCTTTTACTTCCCCCTCTCCTGGGAATTTTATATCTTCAAGTTCTCAATGCTTGGACAGCTTTCTAAAGCCATCAAATCCATAAATTTTGTATTCTTTTCATTTTTTAGAGCTAATCTCAGCAGGATGGTTTGTCTGCAAAAATCTTTTCAACAATTTGGAAAGCTTGAAATCACCCTTGAATAAATTATTTTGAAGCACATAGCATTTTTACTCATCTAACAGAAAGAGAGCACATCTGCTCGAATTAAAGACTTCCTGGTGCAGAGGTCTTCTCTTAAAATTTAAAAAAATAAAAATAAAAAAACATTAGAAGCACTTAAAACATTGTTTGGAATAAGGAACATTAACACCGATAGAAAAAGAACTGCAAAACGTTTTCCTAAATGTTAGTGCTCTAGCCTTGTAAAGAAGACCACAAGTCCCCCACAATTACAAAACTTATAAATTTCCTTAGGACCCTGTATTGTATTAGACAATACAAGGCCAGTATCAATTTGAGAACTTTGTAATTTCTTTTTGAACTTCTGAAATGACAAAATTGAATTTCAAAATGGGAGTATGTTTTAAATGTTGGTATGTAATAAATCAGCATTTTGAGTCACAAATTTCTATGCAATATTATTGTATGATTTACAAGATAATTGTGACATTTATAAAATGTTAACTCACTGGATTGTGATAAGATGGTAGGCAAGTTAGAACAGTTTGAGGAACTTAACTTTTCTTTTACTATTTTTGTTGTATTTCTATGACTGTACAGCTTATTTTGGAGATTGAGAGTCTATAAAAGTAAGGTGGTGAAAAATTCATTCCCTTCCCTGCCACTATAACAGAGTCTGGTTTGAAATATCTTCTCTCATAATCCTAATTAAATGCAATGATATAGTGTCATATGCTCGTCAATGTCACATATCAGTAACAGAGCTGATTGCCAAAATTATAAGAGTAGGAATCTTAGGTAACTAGTAGGGTAAAGAGCAAGTCTGGAGGGGCTGGGTGTGGTAGCTCACCCCTGTAATCCTAGCACTGTGGGAGGCCGAGGCTGGTGGATTGCCTGAGCTCAGGAGTTGGAGGCCAGCCTGAGCAAGAGCCAGACCCCTGTCTCTACGAAAAATAGAAAAACTAGCAGTGTGGTATGGTGGTACCTGTAGCCCCAGCTACTCAGGAGGCTGAGGTAAGAGGATTCACTTGCGTACAAGAGTCTGAGGTTGCTGTGAGCTACACCATGACATTCTCCCCAGGGTGACCAAATGAGACTGTCTCGAAAGAAAAAAAGAAAGAGAAAGAAAGAAAGAAAGAGAAAACAGCAAGTCTGGAAATTTTCTCCTTGCTGTGAATATGAAAATACATATGCATACATATATACACACACACTAACATACATACATATATATTCCTTTCAGTAAGGAATATATATACAAATATGCTCATTTTCCATAAACATAATACAGAGTCTATCTTCTCTTTTTTACAATATTACTGTTACTGTTTCATTTCCCTTAGTCCCTATAAAATTTCATTTGAATAGAATTTTTAAAACTGGACTCAGTAGTCACAATAGCTTCATAAATATTTCTTGATAGTTGACCTTTCTGCATGTTTCCAACTAGGGCTGTTCATCTTTAACAGTTTGCTTTTTCAAGGCTAGTGTGTTTGAAATGGTTTTGAGGTTTTGTGGTCTGTTCACACTTTAAGGAACTTAGAACATGTTAGCTTCCTTTTACTTGGTGAGCCTTCCAGGGCCTTTGTAAATGCACGCCGATCATGGAAATGCCGCGGCAGCCCTGCTCTTAGAAAAGAATCCTATTTGGAAGTCAGACATGGTATCCATCTTTGCACCTGAGCCCTGAGAAATCTGACTTTTCAAGGTAAGTGTAGAAGACTTGGGGTAGGGCGCATAAGAATGAAATTGAAACCCAAAGAAAGCACACTGAGCTTGAAATAGTTCTGATTCAGAAACTTCAGCTAGTCTTACTAAAAAGAGTAAGCTTGTTTGTTCTGACCACAGCTCCTCCTTTATAGAAGAAATTGGAATTGTTCCATTTTTCCTATGTAAGATGTTACTCTTAAGGTAAACCTTAGTTTTTATTAGTAGTTAAATATGGACAAAAATGGTTTTAGAATGTCTCTGTCAAAAAAGAAAACAAGAGTTTGGATAAAAATATCACAGAAGTCTCTACGAGACCTAATAATATCGTATTGACATAAAATTATTTAAATACTTTCGAGTGATGCCTTGATGTTTTTCATTATGAGAATATTTTAACTCTATTATTGGTAATATTTTTGTATATAGTTTGAAACCATTCTGGCAACCCTAATAGAAGAAAACAACCAACAGCAATCAGGTACTTAGACATCTCTAAAAGACTCTGCTCTGTAGAGCCATGTGCTAGCACTATAAGAGACATAGCATGCTATGACTAAAATAATGTGTAAAGTGTTTTAAAGATTAGAGTATGTACAAATTAGTGATATCCTTCCAAGTAATACATTGAGACAAATTCCTCTCCCATGTATTTCTTTCATTCTTTTTTTTTTTTTTGAGATAAGGTCTTGCTTTGTTGCCCAGGCATGCAGGTAGTGGTGTGATCATAGTTCACTGCAACATCAAACTCCTGGGTCCAAGTGATCTTTCTGCGTGAGCCTTCCCAGTAGCTGAGACTCGTAACATGTGTGCCACTATGCTTGTCTGATTTTTCTTCTTCTTCTTTTTTTTTTTTTTTTGTAGCGACAGGGGTCTCATTATATTCCTTAGGCTGGTCTTGAACTCCTGACCTCAAGCCATCCACTTGCCTCAGAGTCCCAAAGTACCAGGATTAGAGGCATGTGCTACCATACCTGGCCTCAGTTGATCAACTATTTCTGAGACGTTACTTTGCAAAAGTGTCTTTGAAAGTAATAAATGAGCAATGCCAAATGATTTATCAAATTTTCTTATCATCCCATCTTATTTTGGGTAATGATGGTATTATTTATGACAATTATAATCAAACTTACGCTAAGCATAATATCCTTCCTAAAAATATAATTTGCTTAAGGGAAGAAATTATGTTTTTCCACCTTTGTATTCTACAAGTAGAACAGTATTTGGTATATGGTAAATTCCCAATTACCTTGGTGTGGACGCATGAATGAAGGAAGACATGAAAAGGTAAAGTCACCATCATTAAGATTATGTGTCATAGATACCAGAGATGTGAAACCCCAAATGCTCTAAAAACAGTATTGCCAAGTATAAAGGTTGCTTCTCTTTTTAAATTTGGGTGTAACTGTGATTTCAAAATACTTGGTCAACTAAATATTGCAGTTCCTGGTAGCTAATTAAGTCGTTTTTTTTTTTTTTTTAAAAGAGTGAGGTGTGTGGCATTAAATTTGCATGGAAGAGAGAAATATTTCTTACAAAGTTGCCCATAGCCTACTCCCTGGGACCAGTGAGTAGAGAGTGAACTGTCTGCAGTATCTGAGACCATTGTGCCTGAAGACCTGAGGAGGTTGTATCAGTTGGAGAATTATGCACTAATAGTAGATTTTTCTGGGACATGAAAAAGTCGGATCTAAGAATTTAGGACGCCACTCTGCTCCTTGATAAAGAAGTACAAACTGAGGTCTGTTCCCTGCCCAACCACTGATCCCAAAGTCAGAGTGCTGTTTGTCAGAGATTTCTAGGAATAATTCCATCATGAAAAGAAATTTAATCTATGATGGCTAGTTTAGGATTCATTCACTTTTCAGGGGAAATTTAAGATTCAAAAATTTTAAGAAATGTTAATGAAAACTTGCCCAGCTTCAGACAGTTCTGGGGTTATGCCTGAAGCATCCTTACTCAAAAGAATGTGCCGCACCCCCTCCTCTCCTCTCACCCTCCCTCCTCCTCAGAAGCTGTTAGGAAAATGACAATGCACTAGTTGCTTTGGGATGTGCTACAGAATGAGCCTCTGTGGTATCATTCTATACTAAATAGCACCATTGGGTCACCTGTTTAGCACTTGTGCTGAGGATGGTTTTGTGGATTTCTTTGAAGGTTCAGATTAGTCACAGATGTGACTAGACCAGAACTGTCACTGATGGGACCTCAAATATGGTCCATTTAGGTGATGACAGGAAGCTTAGATCCCTCCCTAAGGATTTCTGAGACTCCTTGGCAGTGCTTGCATGTTCTCCAAATAAATGGCAGGTAGTAGGTGCCCTTCTCACTCTGCTTGCTGTCCTGAGTTATATGTCCAGATGACCTCTACACCTCTCCAGAAGACTCTGCTCCAAAAGTTGGACCAGCCCTCTCAAACACAGCTAATTTAAATTTGAGACAAACGTTTTCTTGAGAGAATCTTTTTCTTAAAGGACCAGGTAGGAAATATTTTAGGTTTTGTGAGACACACAATCTCTGTTGCATTTACTCAGCTGTATAGTTGTGTGAAAGCTGTCAGGGCATAAATGCACAAATGAATCAGCATGGCTGTGATCAGACTAAAATGTTGCTTGTAAAACAAGTGGTCAGCCCATGGGTTATAGTTTGCTGACCCCTGAACTATACAGAAGGCTTGATGGCAACTTTAAAGAATTATAGAGAAGTAGAAGGATATATAAAACTTGAAATTAGGGAATATCTTCTAGAGGTATCAGTCCTTTCTCTTTCTCTGGATGTTCTCATCTCTCATTTTAGCCTTGTTCTGAGGTCATACTACTGGGAACTCCGGCCAAAAGTCCCCTCTCCTCCTTGCCTACATTTCCACAAATAGAGGTTCTCCTCGACCTCCATGGATTAAGTCCCAGCTAGAAGATGCCAAAACAAGTTTGTATCATAATCACTTCTAACAAGAAGAAGGCTTGTTGAACAAAAATGTGGTCCATCAAAGCCTGATGCACCTCCAGAACTGAGAGGCACTTGCACTACTTAAGCACATACCAAACTTATGCTTTCATGGCCAAAGAGAGGGTCTGCCCTAAAGACAAAGACTTTTTCTGTTTCTTTTAAATTATTATTGTAATGAAGTATATAAAATTTATCATTTTTAACATAGCATACAGTCCCGTGGCTTAAGTACATTCACTTTGTTGTGCAACCATGACCACCACTCATTTCCAGAATTTTTTGTCATGATAAATCCCAGTTGATTATTATTTTTTTTTTAAATTTTATTGAATGGTAACTATGTACATTGATGCACTTCTGGGGTACAGTGTGGGGTTTTCGCATGCAAACCGAAATACTTCCATCAAACTGATCAACACAGCCTCCATGTCATTTTCTCAGTTATAGTTTTCAAACATTCTGATTCTACTCTTAGAGAGTTTCACTTGTACCCCTGTAAGATAGACCTCAAAAATGGTCCCTCCATCCATTCCCCCCTCCCTTCTCCCCCCCCCCCACATTCTTAGGCTATTTGGTTATAGCTTTCATATAAAAGGTACAAATTAGTTTCATAATAAAGGTGTGTACATTGGATACTTTTTCCTCCATTCCTGCGATACTTTGCTCAGAAGAACATTCTCCAGCTC
>CAUYQV010053251.1:0-10719 GCA_963574575.1 Galagoides demidoff | reverse complement strand
GCATCTATCCATGCATCCATGTATCCATTCATTCATCTATCCATCCATCCATCCATCCATCCACCCATGCATCTATCCATCCATCCATCCACCCATGCATCCATGCATCCATCCATCCATGCATCTATCCATGCATCCACGTATCCATTCATTCATCTATCCATCCATCCATCCATCCACCCATGCATGCATGCATGCATCCATCCATCCATGCATCTATCCATGCATCCATGTATCCATCCATGCATCCATGCATCTATTCATCCATCCATCCATCCATCCATGCATCTTTCCATGCATCTATTCATCTATCCATGCATCCATGCATTCCTCCATTTATCTATCCATCCATCCATCCATCCATCCATGCCTCCATTCATCTATCCATCCATCCATCCATGCCTCCATTCATCTATCCATCCATCCCACTGTGGTGCTAAGGATGCCATCTATCTGTCCATCCATCCACCCTACTATCTGCCCATCCATCCATCTATCCAACCATACACCCACCCACTATGGTGGATACCAGGGAAGCTATAGGAGCAGAACAGCCCCCATGAAGCTCACCAGCTCACTAGGAGAGTTTACACATCCTCAGAGCTCCATGTAGACTAGGCCAAAAAATCTTCTTGGTGTAATCTCAGAATTGGCAGCTTGGCCAAGACCTAAAAGTTAATCAGAACCTGGAGATTCACTGTGTAGTGATCCTTATGATTTTCTAAAAATTCTTCTTAGCCAGGAATGCACGATGTGCTGGACTATGGCCTGGACCGAGTGACTGATCCAAATGAAGTTAAGGTAAACCAGGTATGTCTCTGATGCACCCTTTGGGTAGGGCTTATGTCAGGTGCTGAGCCTGGGAAGGTATCTGCAAGTCTGCTCATGTCTGTTAGGGAAATGATATCCTTCCTTTGAGAAGCCAGAGAGAGGGAGGACTATGGGCTCTGTGTAATCAGAGTCAGGGGAGAGGGGAGGCCTTGGCAAGGATCAGGCATAAGAGAAGTTACAGCTGGAGAGAGACTACAGGATGCTGGGCAGAGCAGGTGGGATCGAGGTCATTGGTTTTCAGACTTTTCCGAGTCACTTCCCCTTTTGAAAATCTGATGAAATCTGTGAATCCATTTTCACACAAAGAGGCACAGATAGACATTTGGCACTCAGTTTCAGCCAGTTCCTTGACCCTGAGAAGATAATAGGGGCCAGGCTCAAAACCCTTGAATCAACTTCAGATCGAAAACTTAATCTGCATGTCAGGGCCTGGAATGTCACACTTTCTTTTACATCCCCCCCAGGGTAGGATCTTTGCAAAAGTTCTCCAATACTTCTATAAAGACTCTTTCTACAAATAGGCCTCTTTTCATGAGAGATGGTCCATTTCCTATGACTTAAAAAAAAAAAAAGAGAGAGGGATACAGATTATAAATTGTTGAGACTGTGGCACTATTAACATTCTGGGCCAGATAATTCTTTGGTGGTGTGTGTGGAAGGTGTACTGTGCTATAGGGTGTTTCACAGCACCCCTGGCCTCTGTCTGCCAGATTCAGGCCTGCAGCTCTCTCCCTGTCCACCTCCCACCGCATCCTGATAATCAAAAATGTCTCCAGTCGATACCCAATGTACCCTGGGGAGAGAGTTAAAAATGCTCCGGTTGAGAACCACTGAGTCTAGTCGCCCAGCCTGAAACCCACGTGAGGGCCTCCGATGGTTCTACTGCTTTCTGTCTGACATTATCTTTGGGCAGCAAGGGGTCGGTCGCCTCTTTAGCTTAGTGTGCTGTTTCTGGGCTTGGCAGTGCCTTCTAGGGAACAAGCAGGGAAGTGAGCGGGGAAGAGAACAAAGCAGGAAACTGGCAGCTGTGGGACAGCGTCTGCTTTGGCCGACTATGATATGTGAAGAGAGATGTCGAGGCCCCAGAGAGTGTCCCTGGGAGATTGTGAGGTTCCCTGTCCACAGGCCACGGAGACCCTCCCTCCCTTTGATACATGCCAGGCACTGTCAGCCTCCGCTCAGCTGTTCCCGGGGCAGCTTTCCCGTGTTCCCCTTGTCAGACAACAGATCACTGCTGAGGCCTTGAAGGCTTGGTTGTCAAGGAAACAGAATCCTTGAGTAAAATACTGAACCGGGTGGAAGATTTGCTTCTTTTATGGCTGACTGTCAGCTCTGGGAACCTCTTTCCTGTGGAGGAGGGGAGGGTGGAGACAGAAAGCAGGTCACCCACTCTGACATGGGGGTGCAGAGACACTGGAGGCCACCCTATCTGCAACCCCAGCTGTGTGTGTGTGTTGGGGGTGGGGCAGAGGGACCTTAACGTCAGCAATTTGGGAGGAGAGCTCGGGAACCCTTGCCTGACCCTGGGGTGATGGCTGGGGTGATTTCCAAAAGGCTGGCCAGATGTGCCTTGCCCCTGAGGAGGCCTCATCCTCCTGCTCCAGGACCCTTTCCTGCAGAAGCTGGCGGTCCTCTCAGCCCAGAGCCCGAGTGAGCATGAGACCGAGGTGGGGCTGGGCAGGGGCTGGGCCTGCCTGCTGCTTACACTGTCTTCTCTCTCTCTCCGCAGCTGTCTTTCTCCTGTGTGTGCGCTCTGGCCGCTGTGCAGTGTTAAGAAGAGCAAAGGACCATGGTTCTCGTGCACGCGGGGCCCTCCCCTTGCTGCGTCTTCTGCAGCATCGTCCACTGTCTGAGTGTCCCTCTTGTCCTGAGTGCTCCCGTCCCAGAGGAGAGGGCCCGTGAGATGGGAAGCGTCTCCACAGGCCTTGTGCATGCAGGGGGTTTGAGTTTTTGTCTCTGTTCAGAGAAATCACGGTGCCCAAGCTAGTCTGAAGAGAGAGGTCATTGCTGAGGATGAGTGAATTCTTGAAAAGATGTTTTCCTTAAATAGAAGCAAATAACCCATCAAGCCTCAGAAAGGAGGCTGTTAGGTTGGTGGGTATCTAGGGCCCTGGTGACCCACTTGAGGAGGCTGCCAAGTCCTGGGAGGAGCCAAGCCCTGGACATGTGTCCTCTCTCAGTTCTGAGGCCCCCAGCCCCTCCACCCAGGAAGAGATGGGGCAGGAGGCTGCTCTGACAGGGTCACCACTGTCACTTAGGGAGGAGGGTGGTGCTGTGTCCTGAAGAGCGCTTTGACAGCGGCTGAGCCCCGCTCTGCCACTCCCTGGCCGTGTGGTCTCGGGCATGCTCTCGAGCCCTACATAGTCTCAGTTTCTTCATCTATAAAATGGATCATCGCAGTAGTTCCTTCCTCCAAGGACTTAACAGGAGGATCATTTGCATGAAGTGCCTAGAATGGTAATCAACATGCAGAGAGCGCCACAGACAGAAGCTGTCCTTATATAGCTGTCACCACGTTACGAGAGAGAACTTACGGGGCTGGTAGACCTCAGACCCCATTTTCAGGGGCTGTGCCTGGCCAGTTTCCTCTCTGTCCTCATCTCATCTCATACTTCTGTCCTGGTTGGAGCTGGAGGGAGGAAGAAGCACAGCGACTCCGGCCTCTCTGCACCCCGACCTTGGCCTCTCTGCACAGCGACTCCGGCCTCTCTGCACACCGACCTTGGCCTCTCTGCGCAGACTCCAGCCTCTCTGTGCACAGACTCCAGCCTCTCTGCCCCATCCAGTCAGCACTGCTAAGAACGGCGTGGAGTCTGCACTGGCGTGTGCTCAACTCTTTGAGTAAAAGGCAGAGGCTTGGCCCCGTATTAAATACTGTGTTCTGCAGAGCGCTCAGCCTGGAGCCCTCAGTGAGCGAATGCCCCCACCCCCTGTATGCTCATGTCAACAGGGGACGAAGTGTTTTCTTTATAAGGGCCCCTGTGTGGATGTGGTTGGCTGCGTTCAGACACAGAGCTGAGTGTGTCACACCTTGTAACAGTTCAGTAAAACTCACAACAGCCGTGTGAGGTCAATAGCGGTGTTAGCGTCTCTATTTTCTATATTTCATGGTTAAGGAAGTAGGCCGGGAGAGATAAGAAGGTAACTCCTCCAAGGACGCACAGCTGGAAATGGTGAAGCTGGGATTTGAACCTCAGCCATGGCCACAGCAGTCACTGTCTATCCTGCCCGACCTTTTCTAACACCCGCTGTGCTGTGCCCAGGGCCATCTTCACAGGCAGTTGCTTGTTAGTCGCCCAGGACACCGTGCTCAGAAGGGCCTCTGCTTGGTTTAACGTTTGGTTGTCAACTTGGAATTCTTATTTTTCATCTAGACGAGGTCTCTGCATTTCCGCTGTGCTCTGAGCCCTGCGAATTGTAAGCAATCCTGCCTCCTCTCCCTGATTGGGAAGCCCCTGGCAGGACGGATGATTACTTGAGAGGATGGCAAGCAGGAGGCCTCATCTCCCTGGACAGAGGCCCCTCTGTCTCTCCTCTCCTGCTTTGCATTAACCGCCTCCGTTTCTGACCTTCCTGGTGTCTGACTTCAGACCCCTCTCTGCTCTGGGTGGCCTCACTGCCAGGGTCCTGCTTTCCCTTCTCCACTTGCCCCACCTTCCACCTGTGTTTCTTTGCAGATTCCTGCCTGGCTGCCCTGTCCCAAGGTCACTGCTTGTCCCTTGCCTGGGCTCCCCTGCTCCTGCCTGGCCACTGTCTGCCTCCTCCATGGAGGTTCCGGCTGACCCGTTGGCCATAGAGCTGTGTAAACAAGTCCAGATCGTGTCCCTATTTGGGCAGCTCTGCAAGGGAAAGCTTAGAAGTCATTAGAATTCCAAGAATGCCAAGTATTGAAAGATTCCTTGGGCAGAATCTTCCTCCAGTAGCAAAGTGTGTCACCAGGATGAAGAATAAAAAGACGTGGCTTTGCTCCAGGAGGCCCAGCTGCTGAGAGGGAAGGGATGCGTGTGAGTTCTACTTTTAGCATGAGGTGGTTTTCTATGAATTGCTTAGATTTAGGTGTATCTTCTAATAACATCGCTTAACTATTTCTTATGGCCTTCGGGTAAGGAATAATCCTATTGAAAGGAAGTTTGCAAGATTTAGCAAATAAAAAATACAGAATTCCCAGTTCTCATTTTCAGATAAACAATGAATGATTTTTTTTTTTCCTGGACATCCAGTATTTTACCTTGCAAGGAGGGCTGAACCCCCACTGGCGTGTGCTCGGCGGCAGCCACCGTGGGTGGGGTTGCTGCTGTGTTCTATTTGTCTCTTATTTAATCCTCCCTTTTTTTCTATTGTCTTTTTACCAATGAGAAATCAGAGGCTCTGAGATACTAAGTCACTCATCCAGGATCACATAGTCAGTAAGGGATAGAACCAAGAGTTTACCCTTTGTCTGACCCCTAAACCATTCCCTGGACAGAGAGCAAATTGTCTTTTCACCTTTTAGAAAAGTCCAGAACCTTTCCCTTTATTGCCCCAATGCACATCTTCCCCCACCCCCCAAGAAGGGCAGAGATACCCGTATGTTAGTCTAGACAGCCAATCCCATGGATGGCTTTTTTTTGGAGACAGGGTCTTTTTCCATTACTCTTCATAGAGTGCTATGGTGTCAGCCTATTTCACTCAAACTCTTGGGCTAGAGTGATCCTCCTGCCTCAGCCTCCTGAGTAGCTGGGACTATAGGTACACACCACTCTGGCTGGCTAGTTTTTCTTTTGTTGTTGTTATTTTATAAAGACGGGGGTCTCACTCTGTTGCTCAGACCTGTCTCAGTTTCCTGATTTCAAGCAATTTTCCTGCCTCGGCCTTCCAGATTGCTAGGAATATAGGCGTGAGCCACTGCACCCGGACAAGACAGCTATTTTTAAAGCTAGAAATAAAAGCTAAAATTCATACAGGCAATCCACGCTAGAGGTGGGGAAGCCTCAGATTCAGCTGAATCCTATTATTAGAGAGCTTGCCATAGCCTGATTCACAGGAGATAGCTGGCAATTCTGGGAATCCCAAAACAAACAGTGAACTACACCACACAGGCAGAGCTCTGAAAAGGCAATAAAATCGAATGAAGAGAATAAAAATATGAAAAGTATAAAGCCCCAAAGACTGAGATGATGATTCCAGAAGCAAATGCATTAGATCCTGAGAGGTAGAAGAAAAGTGACTGTGTGTGACTGTGGCTTGCAGGTGTAGCTTCCTGGGGGGCCCAGAGCACACCAGGACAGACAGGACCCCACTTCTTGCATCTATGTGTGTCCACTCGGGAGTCTTGGTCCCATGGGTAATGGCTCTAGTAGCCCACAAATAGGAAGTCTGACCGTGTGGGGACATTTTGAAGGTATTTTTGACACTGGCTGTTGAGCATGGGCCAAGCTCAACTTCACCATCATGAGTATTAATGAGAGAGTGTTTTCTGTGTTCGAATTTTATCTCATGGTTGGGGCTCTGGCTCTCTTTTTGTTTTAATTTTAAATTAAATGACTGGACGGGGTTTCTGCCTCTCGTGGGTCGCTCCTCAGCTTTGTAAAGGACAGAACTGGGATCGAATCTGGCCTCCACCAGTTACTGACAGATATTGAGAAAGTTACCCACAGCCTCTCAGAGCCTTGGTCTCCTCGGCTAAAAATCAGTATAATAAAATCTTCCTTCCTTAAAGTTTGTAAAGGGTCAAAGATGTGAACACTGCGTTGTGGTGGTTGTCCCACCGTTATTATTATGCAATACTCCAGCTGCTTTGAGCAGAGGGCATGGGCCAGCAGATACTATTGTGAATAATTCACTCCAGCAAGATCCCAACAGAAGGAAGTGATTATACAGAATTAGATTAGAATGCGCATCCACTCTGGCCCCAGGGTCTTTTCCGACCTGAAATGCACATCTCCTACAACAGTGGCTTATGTTGGGAGACAATGGGAACAAATAATAATAAGTGTGGTTGCCAAAACATTGGAATCACTGGGGGAGTGTTTTCAGTTTTTTAAGTTGGAAAAATTCTATTAAGTTTAGAAAAAGTCCCCACTTTTCTAGGCCTCGAAAGCACTCTGAAGTCATCCTTCACTCGATATTTATTGAGCATCGAGTCTGTATCAGACATCATGCTAGGAAAGAGAAATATTTTTGTTGATTCATACTAATAAATACGTAATTAAAATTGCGATGAGTGCTACAAAGGAGAAATTCAGGTTGTGTGGAGTCTAAAACAGAGAGACCCAGCTGGGCTTTACCTTTCTGAGATAATTCTCCCTACTCCTTCATGCTGGAAAAGAAATTATATAAAAGTAATTCAGGGAAGCAAAAGTGAAACCTAGCATGGATTAGGAAAGTGAGGTGGACGGATAACATTCCACATTGAACTCTGCTGCATTCCTGGTCGGTGGGGTCACAGGCCATTGTTTATTTTGCTAGTGGTTGAAAGGAAGTGTTATTCTTGGACTTGTGACTCATTTCCAAGTGAAGACTTGGCTGGGTTTTAAGCCACCTGGATATTAGAAACCAGGAATCTACAGGCTCTGCTTGAAGTCTAAGAGTCGGCACCAGCCACCACCTGGACACAACCAAACCTGTGAAAACCAAGATGGGAATCACCACTGTGGCCAACCTCAGAGAGTTACATGGGGGCAGAAATGTGGCACCAAGGAAGCACGTCCTGCTCAGATTGTAGACCATCTCTGTCTTTTAGCTGGAGATAGATCTGAATGGTTTTCAGGAGCTCCTAAGAGCCTAAACAAGGAGCCTTTCTCGGAGCCCTCCTTTCTTTATCATAACCCAACAAGTTTGGAGAGAAGCCACCTTGAAGGTCATCCCAGCATGAACCTGAAGGAGCCGCTTCAGCAAGGGCATGGGTGTGACATGATCTTCCCCTTTGTAGCTCAACTCTGGGACTCAGCCTGCAGTGGATGCTGGTCTCAGGATAATTGTGGGCTGTATCTTTGGCAACATGGCTTCTTTTGTTTTTTCCCAACTTGTGGTACGGATCAAGTTGTTATGGACACCTGAGGAAAGTATCTCATCATTCTTTCAGGCATCTTCCCCATGAGCAAAGAAAAACACACACCGAGGCTCCATGCTAGTTTCTCCATCTTTTTCTCTCTTTTCTTAATTCTGATGGAATCTTTATTTCTCACCCTACAGATCATTCTGTAGGCACCATGCTAGTTTAAGACCAACCCCAAGCGTAGTCTTTAATTCATCTTGGCTTTTCGGAGAGCAACATGAAGTTAGAGTGGTAAATTATACATCATCTCTTACCAAAATCCCTTACTCGGTATTATTCTCCAGTGGTTACGTGGAATAGATTGGAGGGCAGGGCTAATGGAAAACTCTACCTTTTAAGTTTTCCCATGAGGAGTGATTTTAATTTTTCAAATGGGGTATTTGAAATGTAGTGATTTGATGACATCTGCTTAATGGTTTTGCTTCTTTGTTTTACAGAAAGAAACAATCACTGCTGTCAAAAAAGAGGTAATTAGTCTTCCAGTTCCAGTGAAGTCTGATTTTAAATCTTCTAATAAATTATGTGTACACTGGCTTTATGCTCTATACTTGGTAATGAAATGAAAACCATGTGTAATGTTTAAACGATTGTTTCTGAATTAACGGACAGCAGAGAATGATGATGTGAAACAGTCCTTGAAGGCATAGAGATGAGGGATGACCGGAGAGGACAGTGGAAATGAATGGTGGGGAGGACCTTCACCCCCTGCTTGGCCCCTGCTCCTACAATTATAGGGCATTCAGCTGCTACCCAAGGGGCAAATGACCTGTTTTGGCAAATCTTCTATTCAGGACCCAAGATAAAGCCCTGGGAAGCATCCTATTGAGGTGGGATGTGTCAAATGATATGTAAATGGGAAAAGCCAAGCATCTGTCCCCATGTCTCAGTTTGAGGCTCTTTCGAACATATTTTCTCCTGGTCCTATTTTTTCATACCAACACACGATTGATGGGTTGAGTTTGGGGTGAGCTGTCTATGGGGCCCTGAGTCCTGTTGGTACTGAGGAAGCTGGCTGGAGGGGGTGGAGTGGGCTGTCATTGGATAAATGGCTTCTGGCTGTGGAGGCCATGTGTGTTAGTGTTGGTGACACTCAAGGGTGGGGGAATTGGGCATCTAACGACTGTGTCTCTTTCAGATCATGTATTACCAACAGGCCTTAATGAGGTCTACAGTGAAGTCTTCAGTGTCCCTTGGAGGGTATGTTTCTGATGTCTTGGTCTTGCTGAAGCAGGGGCAATAGATAGGCTAGAAGAGAATGTCCAGTCACGGGCTGACTGATTTAGGATCCTGAAGACCTGCCAGACACAAAACCAGTCTCTTGGGGGTTTAGTTCCTAGTTCTTCACTTAGAATCTGAGTCTCTAGGTCTCATCTTGGTTTAGGCAATATCAGAGGTTGGTGAGGGGCCACAAAAGCCTGTCATATTTCTTGGAATCCACTGATCTGCAGATGGAGGTTGGGAGGACTTGAAAATCTGTGACTGGACCCTCTGGGGACTGTGTTCCCGTCTTGCCCATTTAAATTTCTTAGGGACGTGTGAGCTATGTTTACTGGCTCCATGTGCTGTTAGATGCCCATTGTTAATCCTTGATTTAAAATCCAATTAGGATAACTTGGAAAATTATGTTTGATTTTTAAACTTTTCAGGCTACGTTGATTCAGTCACCCATGGTACATAATGTGGGAGTTGCAAAAGGGCTCAGAGCCTCCCAAATGCAAGCAGTTATCCTTTTGAATTATGGAATGCAGAATTTGTTTTAAGACCACACTGCTAACTCTGAGGTTTTCCTGCGCAGATGAAAATGAACTTGCTCATTTCTGAGGATGCACAATGTGACTAATCATTTATTCAGACCGCCTAAGACTCAAGTCATCACACTGCCTGGAATCGAAGATGTGTTTTGTCCCATGTCTTCCTTTCAATATGGTTAGGGGTTGGACTCTTGTAAAAGTCTTATTTTTTTTTTTTCATGAGCCTGCTTGCTAGGGAATCTTGTAAAAATCTTTTACATGTCCCCAAATATCTAGGTTTGAAAAATTGTCACCTGCCCAAGAAAACGTGCCCTGACCCCACCCACATTTTTCAGTGACTGTCTGCTGTGAGACCCGGTCCCTGATGAGGGAGTACACCTGTGTCCTCAGCTGGTGCTCACTTGGGTTGTAATGATAATCACTGTTCTATGATGAAGTCAAAACTATTTACTCTGATGTTCCAGAAACCCAGTTTCTTTAGACCAACAGACAGGAAATTAGAGAGGCAAGGATACCTCATAGACTTACTTTCTAATTTTTATTCAGCTCAGGGTCTCATTACCGCAATGTCGACATCATTAGTCTTTCAACCTGCAGACCAGTTTTTTTTTTTTCCCCTCTAGCTGCTTCACTAGTAAATGTCTGATTAAAGAATATGAGAGTCTTAGGAGAAATGAAGCCAGGGGGTGGGAGTCCTGCACAGAATAGCAAACAATGCTGTATCTAGGTCATGGATCTTATTCTTTCAAAACCCAATAATATAAGTGATAGTTTAAAATAGCTAAAAGTAGGTATGAAAGTATCCCAATACCAAGAAATGATAAACATTTGAGAGGATGCATATGCTAATCACTCTGATCTGATCACTATATATTATATGTATCAAAACATTGTGGCTTGACGCCTGTGGCTCAAGTGGCTAAGGTGCCAGCCACATACACCTAAGGTGGCGGGTTCGAATCCAGCCGGGCCACCAAAAAACAACAATGATGGCCTGCAACCAAAAATGGCCAGGTGTTGGGGTGGGCGCCTGTGGTCCCAGCTACTTGGGAGGCTGAGGCAGGAGACTCGCTTAAGCCCAGGAGTTGGAGGTTGCTGTGA
>CAUYQV010053248.1:0-13425 GCA_963574575.1 Galagoides demidoff | reverse complement strand
TCCCTATGCACAGGGCTGACATGTTATCTACAGCAAATAATGAGAATTGACTGATACATCAAAAAACTAAAGATTAGTAAAGCTATTTTCAGATAAACAAAAGATGAAAACAAATGCTGAAAGAATCTATCACCAAGATCTACACTACAAGAAACGTTAAATGAAGTTCTCCAGAATGAAGGAAAATGATTACCAGAGAACTTGATCTTCACAAAGGAATGAAAAATGGCATAAATGGTAAATATGTAAGTAGATACTTTAAAATAGACTTTTCTCATTTCTTAATTTCCTTTAGTCTTTTAGATTAAGAATCTTTTCAAAAAATAATTTTTTGAAACAAATTATATAATGAGAGAATATTTAATTGAGGGTATTATAGTTAAATACATACATACATATATATATATATTTTTTTTTTTTTTTTTTGAGACACAGGACTCTGTTGACCTTGGTAGAGAGAGTACAGCTGTGTCCCACCTCACAGCAACCTCAAACTCTTGGGCTCAAGAGATCCTCTTGCCTCAGCCTCCCAAGTAGCTGGGACTATAGGCGTGTACCACCATGCCTGGCTAGTTTTTCTATTTTTAGTGAGATGAGGTTTCCCTATTGCTCAGGCTGGTCTCTAACTCCTGAGTTCAAGCAATCTACCCATCTCAGCCTCCAGAGTTCCAGGATTACAGGCATGAGTCACTGCACCCAGACAGTAGTTATAGTTCTAAAAGGGGTATACTTACAGTTTGTAAGATACAAAAGGAGTACTTACAGTTTGTAAGACACACAATGAAACATTTAAGAGTGAGGGATGGGACATGGATTAATGGTTGTTAGGCAAAGTGATGGCTAAATATTGTTTTGCAATACTACTGTGAAATACAGACTTCATCTCCATCCCCAATGCTGGGCATACAGCTCCTAAATCCTCATACTCTCCCAAGTGAGAAGAATGTCTTCTGTACAGGAATCAGATGACTGTTAGTTGGAGTTCCTAGGTAGAATCAGCATGGAAGTCAGCCATGAGAAAGACCAAGGCATGATTAGAGGGTTGGGACTTTAAGCCCTCCCTCCAACCTACAGAGAGGGGAAAGGGGCTGAAGGTGAAGCTTATCACCAATGCAACGGTCAATGATTTAATGAAAACTCAAAAGGACTGGGGTTGGAGTTTCCACACAGTTGAACAAGTGGAGGTTTTTGGAGGGTGGGAGCCTGGAGAAGGCATGGAATTTCCACTCCTTCCTTCCTGTATACCTTGTCCTATGCATCTCTTCCACAGGACTGTCCATCTGTATCCTCTGTATTAATACTATCCTCATAAATGGGTAAATGCAAATAGAAGGTTTCTCTGAATTCCAAGAACCACTCTAGGAAATTAACAGAACCTGAGGAGGGAATCCTGGGGACCCTGATTTACACTCTAGTCAGTTAGAAGTCCCAGACACCTGAACTTGTGACTGGTATCTGAAGTGGAAGGCAATTTTGATGGACTAAGCTCTCAACCTGTAGAATGAATTTCCATGTATATAGTATCAGAATTGAGTTAAATTAGAAGACACCCAGCTGGTATCTGCTGGAGAATCCATTGGGGGGGAGGCGGTTCTCACAGTCTGTTGTCATAAGATTTGAATGACTGTATGAGAGTAATGAGTAGAAGGCAGGAAAAACATGTTTGTTTTTTATTCCTGTATTCCCTAAAAGGTTTCATTCACTATTCTGTCTTCCTTTGGTTGTGCTGGAAATTTTCAAATAACAAAGAAATAAATGTTAAAAAACCCCAAAATAGAATTAAGGAAGTAAACAAACTAAAATTCCATTGTACTGAAGCAATTTTAATCACAGTTTTTACCCACAACTTTTTTACCAGGACATTAAAATATGCATGTCTGATTTTATCAATGCTAACTATAGGCCCTGCAATATGTTTCATTAACAAACTTTAAAAAAGGGTTAAACAGAAAGCTTGATTGGTAAGAGTGGGTAAATGAGAAGGGCATGTTGGTTAAGAGGCAGTTTCTCAGTCCTTATTCAAAGGGACTAAGGACTATTCTAGCCCTAATCCTATATAGCAGATCTGTGTGTAGGATACGTGACATAAAATACAGGGTGTCTGTAAAGTTTGTGTGCAATTTAAATTAGTTTTGCATTGTAAATTGCACACGAACTTTATGGACACCCTGGATAATAAAATAATTAACTGTGGTTTTCATAATTCACCTTATGCAAGCAAAAGCATCCAACAAAAAGTTTAATATAAACATTTTTATATAAAATTAAAATACCAGAATTTGGCAGAATAATAAAACTTTCTTTAGTAAGGATGTTGATGAGTTGAGAGTAGGAAGTTCTAAAGACTGTTTATGAAAGGGATTTATATGACCGCTTTAAGCATTTTTTTTTTTTTTTTTTGAGACAGAGACTCAAGCTGTCCCCCTGGGTAGAGTACTGTGGCATCACAGCTCACAGCAACCTCCAACTCCTGGGCTCAAGCAAGTCTCCTGCCTCAGCCTCCCAAGTAGCTGGGACAGGTGCCTGCCACAACACCCGGCTATTTTTTGGTTGCAGCCATCATTGTTGTTTGGCGGGCCCAGGCTGGATTTGAACCTGCCACCTTCAGTGTACGTAGCTGGCGCCTTAGCCACTTGAGCCACAGGCGCCAAGCCACTTTAAGCATTTTTAACCTTAGAAGAAAGTAAAATGGAAATTAAAAAAGTAAATTCCCTTATTTTCTGAGATCAAAAGCTCTGGTAGCTTAAAAAAAATTTTTTTTAATGCTTTCAGATCAGCTCCATCTAGAGATATCAGAACACTAAGATAAACAAACATAATAATGTTGGCTACAAAAATCTTGCAAAGTTGAAGAGAAAAAATGCACAGACACACCTGGTAACCCAGGTAAAGTTCTCTCTTTTCACAAAAACAACTCAAAGGTCAGTAAAAACACATGTGATTGTCCTTACAAAACAATCCTAAGACTCCTGATTTTAGGAGCATAAAATTCTTTACAACTAGGGGCTAGTATTTTCCCCTTAATCTGCTACCTATACTACTCCTAAATACAACCTCTGCTCATCTTTTTTTTTGTCCCTGTACTTAGCTGTAAGCCTAGTTTAAAAGGAAAAAAAAAAAAGACTCCGTTACCTAACACTGAACTTCCAAGGGATCAGGAATATACTAGACAACTCCCAAGTCCTGTTTGAACAACAAAACTTAAACTTTATAAACCTTATCTATAGTAGCAATTCCATCAATGAGAAGAACTAGCTATTAAAGAAAAGACTCCTTAAAAGTAATGGGCAACCTCAGTAAAGAATCCGAAACTACTTTTAAAAAATCCAATATTTGGCAGCTACAGCTTCTAGTATGGGACTACAAAGACTATTTCTTCCTTTCCCAATACAAAAGTATTTTTGGAAATAAAAAAGCAAGGAAAATTTATCCTTCTTTTCCAGTCTATTAGAATGGACAAAAAAAAGCCAAACATCTGTCTAACGGGATTTGTTTCAGGGAGATTAGAATACTTAATATTTACTTATTTCTAAAAGCCTGTATTTCACACTGTACGTAATTTTTTTAACAATACATGTTAATGAAAACATGAGTTTGTGGGAAAATGTGTAATATCAATACTAAAGATATTTTAATTATCTCAAAATTAATTCCTACATGTAATGTAATCCACTAAAACTCCAACAGAGAGAGGACTAGATGAGCACATTTTAAAGATTAGGTAGAAAATTATGGCCTTGGCCAAATTGATGGCCAAGAAAAATATTTCTGGAAAACCCTATTAACTAGTATTTTATTTCTAGAATGTAGCAATTGAAACAATTTGATACTTCCTCAGGCACAGACCCATAAACAGAGGAGAAAATAACTTCGCCCACACAACACATATATGACAAAAGAAGCATTTCAAAACAGTTAACAAAAAAGATGGATGACTCAAAGGATGTTGGGACAAATGGGGATCATCCTGACATATAAAAGGACATCACTACTTCACTCTCTACAACAAAGTAAACTGCAAATAAGTCAAAGAAATAAACATTAAAATTATAAAAAAAATCATAAAAGTGCTGGGAGAAAATATGGGAGAAACTTTTATGATCTTTGAGAAGGCCTTTCTGAGAATTACACAAAACTCCATGACTTTTCTGACTCAAAGTCATAAAAGAAAATGATAAATCTGACTACAAAAAAATTCTAAATAGAAAAATATACCTTATGGTCAAAATTCAAATAACAGATGAAGAAAAACCGTTTAAGACCTATAACAAAAGACTAGTTTCCTTAAAACAGATCAAGTGACCCTCCAAAATTTAGTGGCACCTAAGCCTATGAAAAGATACTCACATATAAATTAAAGTAACAATTTGCCAAGCTATTAACTAGTTTACCAATACACTGCGCTGCTAAAGGCATAAGGAAAAGAATGATGGTGGCATTAGTCTGAGAAAGTCTTTGCATTAGCAAAGCTGAGTTTCATCCTTTTGCAAGCCTATGCCCTACACTAGGCTAGCCACAAAGGTCACTTTCATTCATTTAAGCGCTACCAATAAAGTACAGTTCTACCATTACAGTTTCCATCCCTGGTGCTGTCACCTCCAGAGAGAACTTCAGAAGTCTACATTTAGAAGCAGGAACATAAAGTCCCAAACAGTGCATCATAGTTATAATATACCTGTAATATTTACTTCTATTTAATAAGAAGTTCCAGGGAAGAACCAAGAAATATCCATTCAGTTGATTTTCTTATCCTGGGCTAGCAAAATACCTTTAAAATGTACCATTTAACTGAGGATCTTGAATTTAAGCATTTCAAAATACTTTATAATATTTACTTCAAATAAATACAGTAATATTTCAAATAAATTGCTTTAAGATAACTTATTAAAATAACCACACATAAAACAAAGGCAATTAATGAATAGATAATATGCTCCTTTTTTAGAAATGTCTTTATAATACAGCAATCTAAGTTTACAGTGATATAGCACTAAAATAGCATATTTTCTAAACACTATTCTATTTAGTTATTTACCAGAAGTTGGAGATTTGAGGGAGTTCACAAATTACAAAAAAAAAAAAAAAAAAAACAAACAAACATAAATTTGACACTGAGTTTTCTAGGAACCAACCTGAAACACAATTCACTTTATCTATAAGGAACATACTACTTGTTCCCAACTTTTTAAATTAGAAATAGCTTAGTAAGAAAAATTATTCAAGTGATAAAAATGAAAAGAAAGCCAAAAATGGACAGAAATGTCACATTAAGATTGTAGACTTTAGATTAGACCTGAATACTTTAGATTTAAACCATAAATCACTTAAATTCTTTTAAATTTTTTAATATGCTCCTATGCCAGTATAATCACATAATAAATGACTTTTATTAATATAAAAGATTAGTAATTTTAGGCCCCAAGCCATAACCTATACTTATGAGCAATCTTCAATTCTACACAAATTCTCATGTCAATTAACAATTTTGACAGTCTCTGAAATTGATTTAATAAACACTAATATTCTTTTCTTTGTGTTTAAATCCATAGTCTCCAAGTCCTATCAATTCCTCTTTCATAAAACATCTTTGTAACCTAACCATAGAGATTCACAGTCAATTAAAGAAATCAGCTTCCCATATTCTTTTCATATTCCTCCCATTGTCACTTATAATGAGCTAATAATAATCAGCTCAGGCCCTACTCATCTCTCTCAGAACTACCGTAAAAGCTTTCAATAGAGTACCTGTTTTTCTTTCCAACCTATCTTGAATATTATCACTAATTTTCTAACACAGCTATCATGATGCCTGCCTCATTTCAATCACCTTCAATGGTTTCCCAATGCCTAAAGCAATAATTTGGGAGAGGGATGAAAAATAATGAAATAACTTTATACTTTAGACTTAAAAGTTAATAAAAACATTTTGGTTTCATAATATAAATTACCAAAAGCAAGAGCCATTATGAATGGCAAAGCTTAATGTGTCATGCAATATCCTTCAGAACCCAGATCTACTCTGAAAGTCATTATTCATGACACTGTTTGCCATTCTCTCAAATAAATTTCTATCCAGAGTTTCCCATGCATATACTCCAAAGCCTAAGTTAATCAAATCAAATGTTTCTCCATGAAAACTGGTCATCAAGTGAAAGGTTTCAGTCTTACTTCCATTAATATATTGCAATGGAGATGCTCAGGCACAGCAGCAAATGGTAAAATCACTGCTTACCAGCTGATGAAAATCAGAGTTTACTCAAAAATAATGTAAATGGCAATGTTAGACACTCAAGTGTTAGTCATCTATCTACACCTCTTCCAGACAGGCTGGTCTCCATCTCCCTCAGGCTCTGCACATTTCGCAGCTTTTCTTTATTAACATGTCCTCTCAGTGTCAATGAATCTTCAAAACGTATTTTAGCTCCAAAATCACAATATAATTATTTACGGTGCATATTTCTAAAATAAAAAGCCAAACGTTCACTGGCCCGTTAGAGACTCCAAATGATCTAAGTCCACTCTCCCACTAGTTTTTCCTCATTAGTCTAGACTCTTAAACATGCATAAAGAACTCAATCTTGCCTCCAGTTTTTACTATAGGAGTTTCTTAGAAATTTTTGACCTCTGTAACTCAAATCTCACCTTTCTCAGAAAGGCCTTCCTTAGTGTCACCCAATCTAAAAAATTCCCCACATATCCCATCATTCTCTAAGCCACCATCCTGTTTATTTTTCTCATTAACACCACAATTATAAGTTTTTTATTTGTGCTTATTATCTGTACTCCTCACATGGGAAGAACATATATATGTATCTTGCTTATTGCTAGACCCTTAAATTCTGTAACGGTGCCTATCTCTTGACAAGTGATCAATAATAGGTTGAATTAATGAAAAAACTTTTCAGTGCATTAAGAAACCTAAATACACTGAAATGCCTTACCTATCCATAACTATAATCACAATGTTCTTCATTGATTAAAAGAACTGATGTTTCCAAATAGGTATCATAGATCCACATTAGGGGACTATGTAAAAACAGAGTCCATGGATAGGCAATATTCTCCCCTGCCTTCTAAACTTAGTATTCCAACAGTCAAAATTCCAGATGTTGTTGCCCTATGAAGCCCCAATGTTCAGAGAACGGAACTATTCTCTTTGTTCCTATGCAGTAATGTTAGTGTGCTTTTGTCTGCCATTAAATTTCTTGTTTAAATTTTTCATATTACATTCTATTTTTCTATCTCACCTTAGTTTCCCTCAAATATGTCTTTTCATACAGAAAAAGTAAAGACTGAATGAATTATTCCTCATCTTCTAGATCTTTAGTGCAGAGATTAGAGTTTTGGTAGTTCCTGGGAGTACAGTCAATACCAATGTTATTCAGAAGCATCACAGTTGGCTTATTTTCCCAACTGAATTGTGGAAAAAAAAAACTGTGTCATCTCATGCTGACTTTCTTTTTCTAGGAAATAAGCTACCTCTAAAATTCTAGGAGGATATTAAAATTTCTCAGCAGTTACATCACTTGATTCTTGACCTTTGATACATAAACATGCTATTGCTAGTTGGACACTTTCTGTCCCCAAAGTACTGCATATAAAATGCATTCCCCATCTCTAACAAACTTTACTTTTTTCTCTTCCAAAATAATTTCCTAAGATGAAAAGGGCAATAAAACAATTCTCCTAAAAATAATTAAGTTTAATAATAACAACATGCAACCAGGGACTTATATGAATGAAAAGATTTGAAAATTACTTTATGGACTATACATACAGTCACGCCTCACTTAACCACAGGGATATATATTCTGAGAACTGTGTCATTAAGCTATTTTGTTCTTGAGAGAACATTAGATAGTACAACCTACTACATACACCTAAGCTATATATGGCACAGCCAATTGTTCCCAGGCTACAAGCCTGTACAGCATATAACTGTACTAAATATTGTAGGCAATTATAACACAATGGTTAAGTATCTTAGTACTAAGTATCTGACATAAGAAGGCAAAAAGTAGTAAACTTATATAGTGCCCTTACCATGAATATAGACTGCAGAACTGGAAGTTGCTCTAGGTGAGATGGTGAGTGAATAGGAACGCCTAAGCTGTTACTACACATTACTGTAGACCTTATAAATACTATACACTAAACCTATACTAAACTTATTTTTAAAAATGTTTCTTCAATAATAAATTTACCTCACCTTGCTCTAATTTTTTTTTTACTTTGTAAACTTTTTAATTTTCTTTAGCTTTTAGACTTTTGTCAAAGTATTTAACTTAAGACACAAACACGTTGTATAGGTACATATTTTTTTCTTAATATCCTTGGCTTTTTTGTATTTTTAATCTTTTTTACTTTTTAAGCTTTTCTGTTAAAAACTAAGACAAAGACACACATTCGCCTAGCCTACAGAATCAGGATCAAGACGTCTCCAGGCGGTAGGAATTTCTCAGCTCCATTATAATATTATAGGACCACCATAGTTCCTCATGCGGAACACGATTCTCTGTCAACCTAAAACATGTAACTTACGATTCATCACGTCTCATGATAAATCTGTCACAAGTTCAATTAGCCAAGTAGCGGCAAGGAATCCACAGGTTTTCCTTTCTTTAAGGATGTCAACCATTTTACCTTTTCTTTTTTTCTTCTAAGACTCAAGCATGAGGCATGCAATAAAAGGCTGTGCCAGTCTACACTAACAGCTAGCAATTCCTCTACCCCGGTGGAACTGCGCCCCCTCGGAACACAACCCCGAGATCCTATTTCCCTGGCTGGGTTTAGCTGGTGGGGAGTCGCCACATCACACCCTGGCAAGGTGGGCGGTGGCAGGACTTGGCCAGAACTCTCTCCCAGCCAAGTCTCCACGCACCGCACCGCACCGCACCGCTGGAGGCGCTCTCCCTTCACTGCGGATGGGTCAGTGTGGACATTTCCCACTCGCCCAGCTCCCCACAGCGCAAAAGGACAGAGGAGGGTGAAGCGCAGGGAGACCACTCACGCCAGGGTGGGGGTGAGGAGGGGACCCGGAGCAGAATGCAGGCAAACAGACCTGCATTTCTCGCAAGGAGTAACCCAGACGGGTAGACAAAAGCCCCTCCTAAAAGGATACAAGTGCCAAGGCCTTCCCATCCTCACCCCAAAGCCTAACCAGCCCAATAAATCCGCAACCCCGGTTCCCGCTCCTACGAGGGGTGGGTGCCTAACTTCTGAGGCGCAATTAAACAGGGACCAGCGGGAAGCACCACAGAGCCCAGAACCGCGCACGTGCTGCCCAAACCCGAGACAGACAATGAAGAACAAGCCCAGGCTTCCGCGGCTGCCCCACCCTTCTCCCAGCGCCTCCCACCAGCCGGGGCGCCATATCCCCGACGTCCCCAGACAAAGCTCCCCGGCGGAGAGCAGGCCATGCCTGAGGCATCAGCGGCGCACACAAAAGAGGGAGGGGCAGGAGGGGCGCGAGGGGCGCGAGGGGCGGCGCGGCGGGAGGCTGACTCACCCACAGAGCCCGAGGAGCCCCTGCGCTTGGGCGCGGCCGGAGTGGAGGGGGGCGCGGCCGGGGCCGGGGCGGGCGGGGTCCACGCGGGCTCGGCCTGGGGGCTCACGCCGGCTGGGGGCGGAGGAGGCGGCCGGGCCGGAGGCTCGTCGTCCTCAAGCAGCTTGGAAGGCGAGGCTGCGGCAGCGGACGGCAGGGATGGCGCCGGCGTAGTCGACGACACGGGGCTCGGGTCCCAGGACGCCTGTCGCTCCGGGGCGGCGGGGGGCGCGGCTGGCAGGGGCCCCCGGGGCGCCGGGGGCACGAAGTCATTTCCGAAGTCCAGCAGGGGCGCGCTGGCGGCGGGGGCGGGGGCCACCGGGGCCGCAGACAGCCCGGCGGCTGGCTTCCTCTCCAGCACCTCCAGTTCCTCTAGATCCTCGTCTTCTTCCTCTTCTTCCTCCTCCTCCTCCTCTTCCTCTTCGTCCTCGGGCTCCCTCACGAACTGGTACTTGAAGGCTGGCTGAGGCCGGGGCGGGCTGTCCGAGCTCGAGACCAGAGGCGACTGGTCCAGGTCTTCCATGGCTGGCGGGTCGGAGATGCTACTGCAGCTGCTGCGGCCGCGGGAGCCGCTTCTCAGAGCCGCAGGCGGTTGTGGGGGTTGGGGAGGACGCAGAGGGGCCGGGCCGAACGAGTAGGGGGACCTGCTGTCGCGAAGGTTCCCGGAACAATGAGACTGTTCCTCCTGCTTCAGCACCCGTGATGCGCCACCCGCCGCGTCCCGGCTTGCCGCCGCCGCCCAGACCAGCAAAGGAGCGAGGCCAGCGGACTCTCCGCCCAATTTGGCGTGACTCACCCTCCTCCAGGGAGTGCAGGGACTGGCGCGGGAGGGAGAGAGCCAATCGGCTACAGGATAAAGAAGATGGGCAAGCAGCCCGCCCAACGGAAAGGGAGGGAGATTACGGTGGGCGGGGCTGGCTGCTCATCCTCTCTCTTACCGGCTGGGATTGGACTCCGCGGGCGAGGCTTGGTCTATGCTCTCCACCCTTGGTTCTGGGTGGACAGGAGTTGGGGTGGGGTCTTCGCCTTGCAGGCAGCTAGAGTTCGGTCAGTTGCTAACCCAACTGCGAAAGGAAGGGTACCCCTGGCCTGGAGAGGTCGGCGAGGTTCTCGGCGCGCCACCGGAAGGGCGTTATCCTGGGGGACTAGGGATGGAAACTTTCCTCCCGGGAAAGGAAAAAAACAGACTGGAGAAAGGTACTAACGGGACTGTGAAGTAGGCCCTAAGGATTTTTAAAAGATTTTTGAAATAAAAGGTTATATTTTTTTCTCTTAAATTCCCAAACCACATCACTACTGCCACTACCCTAAAAGAAAAGAAAAATGGGTTTTTTTTGACAGTTTCAGGCTCATTCCCAATCTAAACTGCAGTCCCTGGAATTAACAGGCAAAACAGAGGTGTACTAAATTATCTGAGGTCCGGAGCTGACCATTTTTTGCAAATCTGTTCTTCCAAAGAGGGTGTAGGGCTCTGCTTCTGATGGACTCTTTCTAACATGGTAGGAGAATGAGTCACCCTAAGGGACACAGCGGGGAGAGGAAAGTAGTAACAGAAAGATGCTTCAGTAAGCTAATTTGGTTCACATTACATTTCAATCACCTTGGGATCCTGAGTCAACATTTCAGATGATTCAGGCTTTTTGGAAGTCAGGAAGCTCAACACTCATCCGTTTGATATGCGTTCGGGAATAAGCATGATCCCCAGTCCACTTTTTCCAAGACTGAGGAATTAAAAGAAAATAGTTGCAAAACATGTAGGTATCAGCATCCAGAGAGCCTTTTTATCTTTCTGATACATCTTTCAAAAATATTCACCTCATGCCTACTCTGGAGGTCCTGGAGAGAGGATGATAATCTGCTTTCAAGTTGCTCACAGTCTAAACCAGTGCTGTCCATTCCTTTAGTCACTGGATCCTTTTGGCTATTAAGCACTTGAAATATAACTTGTCTGCAGTAAGATATGCTGTAAGTGTAAAATGCACACTGGAGTTCAAGAATATATACCAAAAAATGTAAAATATCTCAATTTTCATATTGGTTACGTGTTGAAAGTGATAATATGTTGGATATAGTGGGGTAAATGTAATACATTATTAAATTGACTTGTTTCTTCGTTTTAAAGCAGCTTCTAGGCTCGGCGCCTGTGGCTCAAGTGGCTAAGGCGCCAGCCACATACACCTAAGGTGATGGGTTTGAATCCAGCCCGGACCTCCAAACAACAATGACAGCTGCAACCAAAAAATAGCCAGGCCCTTGTGGCAGGCACCTGTAGTCCTAGCTACTTGGGAGGTGGAGGCAGGAGACTCACTTGAACCCGGGAGTTGGAGGTTGCTGTGAGCTGTGATGCCACAGAACTCTACCCAGGGGGACAGCTTAAGGCTCTGTCTCAAAAAATAAAATAAAATAAAATAAAGCAGCTTCTAGAGTATTTTAAATATATGTGGCTCACGTATTTTTATTTAAAATTGCTAGATAAATGGTTAAGAAATATTGATTTTCATGGGGAATCACTGGTTATTTAAGCAAATTATTAGTTCCACCTCATTAATAGTATTGTAGGCTTAATTGGGAAATTAAAAAAGAAAAGTAAAGGTTGAGGAAAGCTGCTCGGCGCCTGTGGCTCAATTGACTAAGGCGCCAGCCACATACACCTAAGGTGGCAGGTTCGAATCCCCAGCCCGGGCCCGCCAAACAACAATGATGGCTGCAACCAAAAAATGGCTGGGCGTTGTGGTGGACGCCTGTGGTCCCAGCTACTTGGGAGGCGGAGGCAGGAGACTCGCTTGAACCCAGGAGTTGGAGGTTGCTATGAGCTGTGATGCCATGGTACTCTACCCAGGGGGACAGCTTGAGGCTCCGTCTCAAAAAAAAAAAAAAAGGTTGAGGAAAGGGACGAATAGGTGGAACATGGGAGATTTTTAGGGCAGTGAAACTTTTCTGTATATTCTGTAATGGTGGATACATGACATTATGCATTTGGCAAAACCCATTGAATTGTACAACGGTGTTGCCATTAGGGTCTCACAGAAAAGCCATGTCACGTAGAATAAGCACGCTTATTGAAATTGTGTTTTAAATAAAGGTGACCATCTACTCGCTCAGGCAAAATGACGAGCTTTCTTTATTCACTGTTGGTTTTTATAATCAATCTTGTGCATGCGCACTTACAGCAATGACCTCATTAATATTCGTTACAATCCCTCTGCACATGAGCATTGGACATCAATGATTTCATTAATCCATTTAAACATCTTGTGACCACCTGTCCTGTAAGTAGCTCCTCCCTAATAATCTGATAATCCACCCAACATACACCTTTAAGCATAACCCATTCAACATAACCTGGTTTAACATATCTTAATGAAGAACATGTTGTCAGTCATTACTTTCTTTGTTCTTATCTGATGAGGCCTGAGACTATGGAGGAACAAGGTAGATTGAATACCTGCCCTTGCTTACCTTGCCAGTTTAGAGGCTGTTGCTTCGAATCTTTAAGCAAGGCATAAAGAAACTTCTTGGGCATACAGGAATTTGTGTGCAAACCTCTGCTCCTATGTAGGCCTTAAGTCAGGGGGGTTTTGCTGGAACCTTCTTTTATAAGGAATTTTCAGGCTGGACTTCTCAAAAGTCTTTGATGAGCCCAGGTTTCATATGTGCCATTAGATACCTGTATACATTGGGTAAATTCCTCTTCTCTTGAGGTTCCCAAGCACATTTCCATTCCCCGACTGGTCAGCAAGCGACCTTCATCACTTACCACAGATCAGGAAAGGTTACTGATAGGTATCTGGCCAGTTTTCCAAAGGGCTTTTTTATTGGCTTTATAAAGTCAACCTTAATTCCTTAACGCAATCTGGACATCTCTAGAAATGCCATTCCAG
>CAUYQV010053247.1:0-28502 GCA_963574575.1 Galagoides demidoff | reverse complement strand
ATGAGTGACTGGAAATTAATTCTGGAACAAAATACTTCTTGCACCTGCAATTAATTTAGGATAGGGTTTGTTTGTGCATGTATGTGTGTGTGTGTGTGTGTGTGTGAGAGAGAGAGAGAGAGAATATATATGCATACTCAGTTATGTGGTGATATAGTGTCTGGATATATAATAAGTATATGTATATAAGTACATTTTATGTAGATGTGTCTGAGCTTAAGTCATCCTTTTAACAAACCAAATATAATTTTGTACATTCAAAATCAGTTTTTTTAAAAGCGTAGGTTTATCTCGGAAAGATCATTTTCATTAAATTTTGGAAATTCAAAGAAGGAATATTATATATAGCTATCATTTACTAAAAGCCTACTACAATCCTACAATCCGGACTCATTTCATTCTCACAACTTTCTGGAATAGGTTGATCTCATTATGAAGATAAAACAGGCCTCAAAAAAGGTTAAATTTAGTACTTTCCCCACACAGCTAGTAATTATCAAAGGTGCTATTTAAGTTCAGCTTGCCTGCTTTGGGGGTCATCTCTCTCTCTCTCTCATTTTACACGGCTTTATCATATAGAGGATTTTAGCCAAAGGATGCAGCTCTCTAGGCTGTTAGGCCTTTAGAACCTGGAATAGGTAGACGGAGGAGGCCTTACACAATGGATATGAACAGGATTGTCCTCCTCAAAAAGCCAGCTTACAAGAAGCATCCTCAGATGCAGCCAGACAACAATGTCCACAAATAGAAAGCTACTTGTCTACTCCCCAGGTTGTCAGAGTGTCCCAGGCTGGTATGCAAGCTTTATAGAAGGCCACTCTTGGGAAGATGAGTTTAAAGAATGACTTCTCTGCTCTCAAGGCCCTCACACAATTTGAAGAAAGAGATCATTTCAGGGCACACTCCAATTAAAAGACATGTCTGAGGATCTACAGATACATATGGAAGAAGAAAAGGCCTCTATAGAATTCATACTCAAAAAACAGACGCCTAGGGTGGAATTGTTTGTGTTCCAAATGATCATTCTATTTAATAAGAATCTCCTACATGATAATGGCAAGCTTGTTTTGTAGTTTTCAAATATGGCAAGGATGGATTGGCTTTCTTTCCCCTCATTTAGGAGTATTGTTCTTGGATAATTCAAGATGCACTGTTATAAAGAGAAGCCTGCCAACTCCAGCCACACGGCCCTACAATGCTCAAGGAGAAAGGGATTCAACAATGGAGTCAGGCCAGAGGGACCTGATCTTGGCCCCCTTTGGGTAGGGGGTTGTTGGTCATTCACTGGAGAAGCAGGAACCACAGGGAATGGAAGTTTGAGGTCCCTTGTGGACATGGAGGATGCCAAGGAGGCTCCCTGATTGGAATGGACCAGCCAGAGAGGACGGAGGGCCACATGGCATGTATAGGAGGGTCACTCCAGACCTGGAGCTCTAATCTACAGCCTGTGCCCCCTGGTCCTACATCTCTGCTCATGCTTCTTATGGCAAAATTCCCATGTTCCTGGAAATCTCACCAAATCAACTTGGGTACCTTCTTTTCTCCTCCCTGCACCCAAAGTACTTTGCCTTCTCTTCTCCTAAGCAAAGCTCTTCTTTGCTCCTTCACTGGGATCCTTATCACGTGGGACCTGATATTATAACTAGTCCAATTTGTGTCCTATATTCTCTACTATCTTACCAACTCCATGAGGGAGAGACTGGGTCTGGTTTGCCGACTCATCTCCTGTCTTCCTCACATCATGACTTGGCAGATATAACACTGTTTCAGAGGGACAGAGAAGTAGCTAAACCCCTTAGGTATCTGCATATTGATAAGGTGTTCATGCCATGCCTTCCAGTGTCTTCCGGGGACACCCATGTCACAGTTTACAGAAGCTGGCTTTGCCTTTGCATACTCAGCACAGAACACAGCCCAGTACACAGTAAAGTGGCAACAGCTCTTAAGGGAGTGAAGGAAAGAAGTGTAGGTGCCCAAAGAAGTCTTTGGTGACTGAGTAGGCAATGTGCTGACAGACTGAATTGTCAACCTGTCAGATTCTTTAACACGTGGTCATATCCTGGCTTTGCCCCAGGCCTTGACAGGGCCAATGTCCTCACATCTCCACAATTTTGCAGATCTCTTAACTTGGCAACTTAAGATAATAGGGACCCTTTTGCGGGATCAGCCTCCCAGGACCTGGGAATACAAGGGTCCTGGGATATACGCGTAGCACTTCAGCATCAGGCCAGGCTGGGGCAGGTCCCAGGCAAATTCTGAAGCTCTGGTCTAGTGACTGAGAGTCCAATTATCTGATACTGTCACTGTCCTATCCTCAAGTTTCCAAACAGGTGGAGTCCTGGCCCTGAACATCAGTCTTCATGGGCCTGCCCTGGACATCCCTGGCATCTCCTTCCTGGATCCTTGCATCTGTCCAGGTTCATCTGGAGCTTCTTCCGACCACCTGACCCTTCCACGGATGTCCCTTGCCTTTTGTTGGGGGCAGATCCTAACCTAGGCATAGGGTTTGAACAGATGCCAACCCCATTGTAGACATATGTTGGAGGCATCTTTCAACAGATGCTGAGCTCAAGCTGGGCCCTGTGAAGGTCCTCAGCATACTGTCATGACAGGGAGGATGGTGTCAGCATCAAGCATTAATAACAAAAACCCAGAATCTTCTATGAACTCTAGAGAGTGAGAGTCTAGAAGTGCACCAGGCACCTTTCTCTAGCAGAGCAACACCATCCTGACCCCAAGTGCAGATGCTGCTTCCTCACCTGGGCCAACACTTGACCCCTGAACTCCCATGTAGAGTCAAGGGAAAAATCAATACTTCAGAGATCACTTCAACAGGGCTCACGTTTCCATTCTGGCATATAACCTTGGAAGAATTATTTTACTTCCTTGAGCCTCAGTGTCCTCCATTGTAAGAATGTGGACTTCTTTGTCTTCCCAAAGGGTGGCAGTAACAGTTAAATGAGATATTCTGCATCTAGCACCTAGCACTGTGCGTGGCACGGAAAGAGAGTTCCCAACCTTCCCCTCCCCTCAGCTTGCTCATCTCCAGGCCATTTCAGATGTGGCCAAGTCCAAGATTTTCTAAAAAGCTTCTGTCTGCCTACAAATACATTCTTAACTGTTCAGGAATTCTGTCAGATTAACAATCAGGGGCATTATCAATACAAGATGAATTTTCTGATGACAAGGGGTGCTCTTAGTGGCAGCATATTTTCAGCATTTAATTGAGCAACTTAGATGATTTGATGATAACCTCCATGTCTAAATGGTGACCTCTGGGGCAAGCAGTTCTCAGGGCTGAGCCAGCCTTAGGCATGGGGATTTCAGAAAGGGAGTCAGGCTCAAGGGGATAGACATGCATCCTCGTCATCTGTCACTGGGCCTCAACCCATTGAGGAGGAGGGAAACAAAAGCTTCTGATGGATGCCAACCCTGGAGGCTGCTGAGATCCAGCAGGGTCACCGTGAAAACCTTCAGTATGCTCTCGAGATGGGGAGATGGCTTCAGCACTAATCATGAATAATAAAAGGCCAGAATCTTCCATGAGCTCTAGAGAGTGAGAGTCTGGAACTTTGGTCTATTTTTAATACTTATTTTTTCCCACCCTTGCTTTCCTCTCATATATAAAGATGACCTCAAATGCAAAAAATATGATTCCACTCCAGTGGAGGAGACCCAGAGAATTTCCAGCTGATTGGACTTGGGAATTTTTCCTGTTACTGCTACAGTTAAATAGATATTGGCAAATAGCATAACCTGCAGGGAACCAGAGTGTGGAAGAACCTGGTCGGTTATAATTAGAAATATACATCATTCTCCTTCCCCAAAGAGCTAGAGACTGGTATTTAAAGGGACAGTGAGGCACAGTTCGTGGACAGCCTTTACTCAGCCACAGTTAAGAGTCACCTTAGAAATCATTGTACATTTTGCCAATGTAATTAATGCTCTTCTTACATTTTCATAATGTACTGTAGCCTAATTGAGATGAGTCTCAGAGCCGAATCTAGAGGCACGTAAGCACAAGATGGGTACATTTCAACAGATGATGTTTGTTAAGTATACAGCCTTTTAATCTGTGGTTTGTATTATGCCTGCATGTATTGATAAGAAGGATGATTATCTTGTCACTTAGGGAAAAACAAGATAAATGTATTTAAAACCTGTACACATAACAAGCCCTATTCACTTCCTCAGCTGTGATGAAGGCAGTAGGAAGGTGATTTCCTTATCTGGGAACAACTGGGTCCAATCCAGCTGTATCAGACAAACATCGATTGAGCACTAACCCAGTGCTGGCCCCCTGCTGAGGGTGAGGGTGGGGGCTTGGTGGGAGGGGTGAACTAAGCAGCATATTCCCACCATCTAGTGCATGGACTCTGGGGTCTGACAGATAGGATTTGAAACTTCCCTCTGCTCTCATCTGACTTCATGACCTTGAACAAGCTACTTAACCTTTCTTAACCTTGGCTTGCTTATGTGCAAAGTGGGGATAAAAATAACTCCAAGGTTTATAGGGTGGTTTTTAGATATAAGGCTCAATAACCATTAGCCAATGACACTGACAGAGGGCCCAACATGGGGAAGAAAGGCCCCATGACAGAGGTAAGCGTGCAAACAGGACATTTCAGTATAATATGGTAAGTCCCATGATAGCACTATATTCTGTCACATAAGGGCTACTGTGGCTTAGAAAGTAATGCCTGGTTTCTTGGAGTCAGCCTCTGGCTAACTTCCCAAAGGAGGAAGAAGAGATAATCAGATGGAAAGAGTGTTGGAGATACAGGAAAAAGCTTGAGCAAAGGAGGAGAGGCACGTAATCACCACAGGGGAAGGCAGAGATGACCATGATACTGCCCATAGGTTCTCCCAGGGGCCATGACGCTGACAACAGAGAATAGTAGGTGGGGAACTTACAGCCAAGAGAGGCAGAGTGGGTCAGGTAAGCAGGCAGTGGCAAAATGTAAACAATATAAGCAACCAAAAATTTGACAGTCCAGAAATTTTGATTAAAAGCAAAGGCACTCAATGAAGACTAGAAGAAAGAGGCTTTGGTTTTCTTGAGTTTCTTGACACAGAGTCATGTTTATAATGTGCCATAGGATCATGACTATTACCTGAAATATATTGAAAGTCAGTACAAGCCACAGTTGTAGCTCAGCAGGGCTGTGCAGGACCCAAGCTGAAGGCACCACCTTAGCACACAGGAAGAAAGGGCGGCAGACTGACCCTCCTGTTCTGGAGATGAACACAGGCAAAGAGACAGAGCTGGGAGCCTGTCTTTGGTTTTCCTGTGTTGGGCACGGGAGACTTAGCACAGCTTGTCTTCCTAGACAGCAAAGGGAGAATGAGATTGTGAATCAAGGGTGGTTCCTGGATGCTGGCTGATCCTGTGTCTGTGGACAAATCAAATAACCAATGACAGGTTGTGTGAGGGGCCACTGGGCCAGAGAGGACAGGATACATGAATAATAATCTTGAACCCTAGTCCCCCAGTGCCTCATTATCCAGATCCCAGCTGAGAAGACGGTGAACTTCACAGAATTTTTATATTAGTGATCTTTAGGTATCAGAAATTCTCAAAGGAAAGAAAGTGTAGAGGTTTATACATATGGGAAAACTTTATACTTTCTGCATAAATATCTAATTAGAAAGTCTTGGAAGTAGATAGGGTGTCTATAAAGTATGTGTACAATTTAAAATAGTCAACTATGAGTCGACAGACTTTATGGATACCGTGTATTAAAAGACTGTATGTGTATGCATTACAAAGATCACTGAAAATAAAATAAGTTGAACAAAGCATGAATGTATTTTTTTCTTTTTCCTTTCTTTTTTTTTTGGTCAGGGTAACCCAAAGTGGGAAGAAGGGAAAGGAATTGTGGCAAGCAGTCTTGAAAACTGGCCCTGTGAGCTCTGCCTCTGGAACATGTGCCCTTGTGTAGTTCCCTCCCATGAATGTGGGCTGGACTTGGGGACACGAAGGAGTGGCATATGGCAAGAAGGAGGGGATGTCCCTTCTGAGCCTAAGTGATAAAAACCATGACTTCTATCTTTCTAGTGCTCTCTCTGTCTCTGTCTCTCCCTATCTCTGTGTCACCTTTTGGTTTGCTTGCTTTAATGAAGCCCACTGCCATGTTGGAGAGGGCCATGTGTTATAAAACAGAGGACAGCCTCCAGCCAATGAAGCCCTCATTCCGGCAGCCCACAAGGAGCTGAATCCTGACAAGCATGTGAATGAATTTGGAAGCAGATCCTACCCAATCAGGTCTCAGGATGACTCACCTTTAAGATGACACCTTGACTGCAGCTTGTGAGATCCTGCCAGATTCCTGACCCAGGGAAACTGTGAGATAACTGATGTTTACTGTAATCTGCTGTGTAGTAATAGATAATTGATACAGGAACTAACATCAATTGAGCAGGGCTGTGCCCTGCTATTCTGTAGTTTATCTATTTAGTTCCCTATTTTACTTCTGAGAAAGTTGTCTGTGCAAGATAATAGAAGGTTTAGGAAATTTGACTGAGGTTAGGCAGCTAGGAAAAGTAGCACAGAAAGTCACAGGCCAGGGCTGACTTGGTCCCAATGTGTGTGCCAGGTGGAAAGGAAAGAATTCCCCCAAATTAAAAGCTGCCTGGAGAAATCAAAGGCACCCTTTGAAATGAGTGTACTAAAACGCTGACCTTCCCCCAAATGTCTTTCCTGCTTCTTTTTCAGGTCCATGGGTCAGGGTTTGGGTTAGAGCCTCACACTTCTGATTACATACAAATTCATTGCCTCATTTTCACCTCAGTAGGAAACAAGTCTCTAGGAAGACGGCAAGCAGAGGAAATGTGAAGGGGACATGGATGAGAAGACAGCACAGGCAAGGCGGGCATGGGCTCAGGGGACAGACACAGGTCGGGGGTCAGGACCAGGGGGAGGCCCTCATGCAGGGAAGAGCAGTTTTGAGGGTGCTGGTCCCTCTAGGGCAGAGTGGCCAGGAGCATTCCCACCTGGAGAAGTAAGGAGGCTGCTGAAGGACATTGAATTCATGGGGGACAAGCAACCAGAGGCAAACCCTATAGCGATTTAACCTCTGGCCAGAACTCTGAAAACAAAAAGAAGTGAAAACATTCTCCCTGAGGATACAATAGTTTCCTCTTAACCATGGTTTTTGCTTTTCACGGTTTCAGTTACACAGTCAACCTTGGTCCGAAAATACTAAATGGAACATAGTAGAAATAAAAATTCACATAACTTTTATTACAGTATATTGTTATAATTGTTTTATTTTATTACCAGGCATCTGTAAATTAAAGTTTATCATAGTTATGCCTGGAGAGGAAACCCTAAAAGTAGGATTTGGTCCTAACTATGGTTTCAGGAGTCTGCTGGGGTCTTAGAACTCATCCCTCAAGGATAAGGTAAGACTACTGCAATGCCATTATCAATCTCACAAGGACTGACTCATTCATAAATTGTGTAGTAATTACACACAGGGTTTAAGCGTTTGACGGGTGTTTCCCTCCAAGAGAACAATCATTCCTATGGAGATTTTCATTTCACTGTATTCTTCTCTAGCATTGATTCAAATGTTCCAGGTAAAACAAAGCAGGTAAAAACAAATAAAAGGTGGTTAAGGACACGCTAGGTCACGGTGGGAGGCAGGAGACTCTGACTGGCTTCCAGCTGCGAAGACTCGCCATTTAATTTAGTCTTAGGCTGGTGTATGGATTGTCTCTAAAAAACATGCGGCCTCAAACTGTGACCTTCAGTAAAGGCAGCTCATAACAATTTTTGTGCCTCAGTATTATTATAAAATATTGGTTGCACCGACGTATGGATAAAAAACACTAATGATAGCAATAAAACTATATACCCACTACCCAGCTTTGTTAAATCATAATATTTTTCCATATTTGCTACCAATTTTTTCTCAAGAAATAAAACAGTGCAGATACAGTTGAAGCTCACTTTGTAACTTCTCTAAGGTCTTCCTTTACCCTATGCCCCCAATAACCATCATCTTAACGTAGGGGATGCCATTCTCCTGCAGATTTTCATATACTTGCCATGCACACACGTGTCCACAAACCATATATGACTTAATTTTATAATGATTTTAAACTTTATATGAAGGATATCATGTTGTCTATAAGCTTTGGTGATTTGCTTTTTTTATTTTTTAAAAATGTTTAAGAATTTGTATTAAGAGTTTTCCATATTGGTGAATACATGGAGCGCTGACTCATTCATTTTAGCTACTTGCCATTTTGTGACTATTTCACACTTTTTTGACAAACCATTCTCTGGTTGATAAGTATATAGGTTTCTTTTCTTTTCATTCATTTTTTCAGGGGACTTTTTTCATTTCTGTTACTCTACACGATGCAGTGATGAAATTCTTCTCCATGGTTCCTCGTGTACATGGGTAAGAGCTTCTCTATGAAAAGGTGGAATTGCCGAGTTGTAGTAGATGCACATTTTCAGATTATGACATATCGCCATAGTGTTCTTTGAATTTGCCTTGCCGATTTACCCTCCTGCTGGCACTGGCAGAGAGCTCCCTTCACTCCTGGTTTCTCCAACCTTCCTTTGCATGATGTGGTTTCCTATGCAAGCCCCATTGTGGCTGTCCCCTCTGATTATTCTCTGGTTGGTCAAGGTCCAAGACCAATTTGGATTTGGTTTGACTCGTGCAAAGCTTACTGGGACTTTCTCTTCCCTCAAATTTGGCAGTGAATTTCTTCTGAATTTTTCCTAAGGACCCATCACTTTGTTTTAAGCAACCACCTCCTCTGTGGCTCACATTGTGCTTTCTCTCTCTGGTTCATGAAAGCACCAGTAGCCTGGAGGCCCATAAAAATAGTTCTATAGATCGGTGCCATTAATTCCTAACCTTTTAGGAACTGAGAACTTTCTGAAAATCAAACAAGTGCTGTAGACACACATACATCATTTTGCTCATTGATACCTGAAATAAATTGTGGCTCCCAAGTTCATCTCTGCTTGGTCTATGTTGAAGGATTCAGGAAGAAGGATTGAAGAACAGTTTGCCCTACTGAAATACATCTAAATGTGGGGCCATTAGACAAATGCCTCAATGCCCTAATGGCTTGTAGGGTTTCTCAATAAATCTCAGGATGTTTTTAGGGTTGTTAATACTGTTTTAATATCAAATTCCAACTGCATTCTATGATGTGGTGGAGTCAAATGCAAAGAGTTGAGACTCAGGAGGAGTCAACAAAGCCAAGTTAAACTCTGCTGTTTCTTGTGTGGATGAGATACCTAATCTCAGGTTCATTATCTCTCAAATGGACTCATATTGCAAAGGATTCTCATGAGAGTTAATTGAATGCATCCCAATGTTTGGAATGGGGTAACTATTTAATAAATACTGGCTTTTTCTGCCCCACCCTAGCCCTTTGAAACTCGACTAGCCGATCTACACAAAGAAGCTAAAGTCAGTATTTCCCTGGGATGCTGAAGAGCTTTAGTGAGATCACACATGTTAACGTTTCCAGGGCAAAGTGGGACAGCCATCTGTGTTAATTTCCTCAGCACCAGTTCTTGGAGGCTATGTTTTGGGGACCAAGACAAAATTTCATTTTATTTGTTTTCTACATTGGCTCAGCACTAAGTTTCTGTACTAATAGGACTTTGCGGCTGGCCCCAGGACCTCTCTCCAGGATCCCTTCCATTCTCTCTCCACCAGGACTGTAGCTCCCTTTAATGATCACAAACGAATGCTCGGCATTGCCTAGTCAGGCCCCAGGCAGGCAGAAGAATTATTATCCTGGGTGCTCTCTGGAGGTTTGGCAAGGCTCCTGACTCCCCACCTGTCTTTCGAAGGCATATATTGTTTCAGACACCTGTAAAAATAATAGCCATGAATTATTTATAGACGAATATAAATGCTGCATCCATATTAAAGCCAAGCACAAATTGAATAGTATTATCTAGGTAAGGCCCCAAATAGATTTAATAGAAATTTCCTCCCAAGTCATATATTATTTACTTTGGATATGCAATAAAAATTCACACCAGTGAGTGTAATGCTTTTGACACCTTTCACTTACAAACATTAGGAAGAAAGATTTTCAGCGAGATTTGAATTATGATTACTAGACCTGTTCCAATTCTATCTCTGTCAACTCTGAAATTCCCAGCAAGAATTGCTTTACTTAAGAAAAGAATTGCCATTTAAAAAACATATATCTATAATGGGCAATCCTCCTGCTTCTAATCCCCCCTGCCCAATGCATCTGAAAATGTCAGGGCTGAAAGGGACATCAGAGGTTAGCCACCTAGGCTAAAATAGGTTAACGCCCTAATTTTTCAGGTGCCTGGAGAGGTGAAGCAGTGGAACCCATGTCACTCAGGAATTTAATAGTAATTAAGAAGCAAGATGATGTGACAACAGGTGTGACATGCAACAGGCTGGACAGAGAAAGCGGAAGTCCAAGCTGTTTCCTTTATGTGTGAAAATATCAAAAAGCTGGATTTCTACATGTAACAAAAATGTGGATAACACATAGAAACTGTGTCACACCAAATGGAGAATTTCAGGTCGGTCATTTCAAAACAACAAACACACAAAAGGCTCAAGGCTCTCCCATACCTTTCTGTGTATTGAATTCAGCCAAGCCATTCTGAGAGATAACTATTTAGCCAGCGAGACTGAACAAACACACACCACCAAAGAGAAAAGGACAAGGCAAGGGAAGACATGGACTAAAGTGTTGATTTTTCACTGGCTTCTGATATCTTTTATGAAATTATAATAAAAATGGGAGTCTTTCATTACATTACTACCAAGCCGTCTTAATGGAAAGAGCTAAGACTTTCCATCTTACTGATTTAGGTTGGCCTGTGGGGAAACTGCCATCTACATAAACGCGTTAGCGACGTCAGTAATGGAACCACTGCTATTCATTCGGCCTGACAGAATGTATATCTTTCTGTGAGGCCAATGTCATTCTAAGCACCATTGACTCATTATTCCCTTTATAAATCCCAGGAGAAGGAGCACATAGTCTCTACCCAAGAGGAGTTAAATATTCAGCTTTTAGATGATACAAAACGAAGGAGAGCAAATACAATGTGTGGCAGAGTCAAGATTCGAAGTGATTCTGGTGGACTAGATTCTACATCAAAATTAAATACACAGACAAAAATAAATGAAGTCCTGTCCTTGGGTATAAAAACAGAAAAAGTTGCACAGTACAGGGTAGGGGACCTGATTTGTAGAAAAGGTCTGGCAGGTGTATTAATTTGCTTGGGCTGTCGCTATGACAAAGTGCAACAAACTGAGTGGTTTAAACAACAGAAATTTATTGTCACACAGTGCAGGAGACTGGGAGTCTTAGATCAAGGTGTAGGAAGGGTTGACTCCTCCTGAGGGCTGTGAAAAACAGTCTGTTCCCTGCCTCTCCCCAGCCTCTTATGGTTTGCTGGCGCTCTCTGGCATTTCTTGGCTTGTAGAAGCCCCAATGTCTGCCTGTTATCACAGTGTGTTTACTTCATGTGCATGTGTCTCTAAATTTCCCCTTTTCATGAGAACACTGGTCATATTGGATTAGAAACCACCCTAATGACCTCATCTTAACTAATACCATCTGTAATGACCCTACTCCCAAACAAATTCACATAATAAGGCATGTTGGGGGGGGTTGGGGAGGGATTAGTTAGGACTTCAATATATGAATTGGATGGAGATGGAGGGCACAAATTCAGTCTCTATGGGGGGGGGGTTCAAGGTCTAAATCATTGGTTAGGTGATGTTTAAAGTCTAATTAATATATACTAAGCCTAGCATAATCTTTGGCTGTATTTATTAAAATATAATTTACAAATTCTCGTAGGAATGGTCCTGGTGGACTGTGCAACCAGAACATGGGGTAGGATTGCTCTTTGGAATATTACACAGGGTCAGACAAGAACATGTCATGTAGAAGGTTATTGGCAGAGGAAGAAGCATGGAAAGTGGGATTCGAGATAGTATAACAGAGGGATTAAGGACCCAGACCCTTGAGGGTCCTTGAATATGAAAGCTCATGGCACCTAATAGCCATGGAAGCAAATTGCACCATCAGTCTGTGCTTTGGTTTTCTTGTCTATGAAATAAGGATACGCATAACACCAGCCCTCTAGCGGTGTTGTGAGGGTTATATGAACTGGTTAGTATAGGTAAAGAGGTTTTAAATGGTGCCTAACACCTCGTATGCTAGTTATTATTATTTTCATCTGCAGAAACTAGACAACAGAAGATATAAAACTGAGTGACTATGGAGACAGGTCATGGATGTGATTGTTATTAACAAAGAAAGCTGCTGCTCCCAACACTTTCTAGAAGAAAGGAGTTGAACGTGGCTATCACTGGAGGTAGGCGCCATCATGGGGTCTCCATGGAGTATCCCTTCCATCTCTCCTTTCATTATGACTCCAGGTTACCAAGAAGACTCTTACTATTGAAAAAAATTATCTTAGGCCTGGCACCGTAGCTCACACCTGTAATCCTAGCAGTCTGGGAGGCCAAGATGGATGGATTGCTTAAGCTTAGGAGTTCAAGACCAGCCTGAGCCAGAGCAAGACTCTGTCTCTAAAAATAGCCGGATGTTGTGGTAGGCACCGATAGTCCCTACTCAGGAGGCTGAAGGAAGAGGATTGCTTGAGCCCAAGAATTTGAGGTTGCTGTGAACTATGATGCCGTGGAACTCTACCTAGAGTGAGAGTGAGATTCTGTCTCAAAAAATAAAAAATTCTTTTAATTGTGGTTAAAAAGGCTTGGCGCCTGTGGCTCAAGTGGCTAAGGCTCCAGCCATATACACCTAAGGTGGCAGATTCGAATCCAGCCTGGGCTTGCCAAACAACAATGATGGCTGCAACCAAAAAACAGCCAGGCATTGTGGCGGGCACCTGTGGTCCCAGCTACTTGGGAGGCAGAGGCAGGAGACTCACTTGAGCCCAGGAGTTAGAGGTTGCTATGAGCTGTGATGCCACAGCATGCTACCCAGGGGGATAGCTTGAGGCTCTGTCTCAAAAAAAAAAAAAATCCCCACATAACACAAAATGTACCAGCTTAACCGTTTTCCAGTGTGAGGTTCAGTGCTGTTGAGTGTGTTCACATCCTTGGGGAACTGCTCTCCAGTACTTTTTTCCTCTTGCAAAACCGAAACTGCATCCCTGTTAGACAATAACAGCTCTCTATTTCCCCTCCCCTCGGCCCCCTGACAACCCCGTTTCTATGGTCTCCATGAATTTGACCGGATACTTCATATAAGTGGAGTCACACAAGGTCTTTCTGTGACTGGATTATTGCACTTAGTATAATGTCCTCAAGGTTCATCTGTGTTGTAACATATGTCAAAATTTCCTTTCCTTCTAAGACCGAATAATATTTCGTTGTCTGTATATATCAGTAAACTCCCAGCTATTAATTTGACCTTCTGGGTACCAAAATTTGTCTGATCTAAACAATGGACAGACTGATGAAGCAATGTTAATAGTTGGAAAGGGAAAAGGTCAGAGTTCATTTTAGCCTGTATTCTCTAGAAAACAGTCTAATTACCAGGAAGAGAGTCAGCATCTCAGGGAGTAAAGCAGAGAAAGCGATAGAGCCAATATGAGGATAACTCACCACCAGGCACCACTGTTTACTGAATTCTGAGGGGCCAAGGGGCACAAGGATGAAGGGACAGTCCTCTGAGAAGCCTTAGTCATGTGTCTCAGAACAGCAGAGGAGAAAAATAGGGATTTATTCTGATTCCTATTTCCCATTGGTCAAAGATTCACCCTACAGTGATAACTCCCCCGTATGTGGGGGTTGTGCACAGATGGACATAAAGAATTTTGCAGCTCCTTACACCTGCAGGTCAAAAGGATGGCCCAGGATGGAGAGAAGTGGCCATAGGCAGAAGGAGGTCGCTGCTAGGTGAAATTAGTCAGAGCGCCTACAGAGTTGACACTGCAACAGTAGCTGGAAGAAGAACAGTGAGGCCAAGAGCATCTGAGAGGGTTCAGGAGGAACATGTGGTGTGGTAGGCAAGGGAGCGCACTCGTATAGGGTCCCCATGATGCTCCAGGCATTTCACAGCTAAGAACTAATGCAACCCTCACACCAACTGCAGGCATTACCAAAGCTCAGAGAAGTTAATTCGCCTGCATGAAATCACATAGCCAAGAAATACAGGGAGCACGTTTGGCTCCAGATCACATTCTAACCTAGTACTTTTCTAATGAGAAACTGGAATCCCATTCTACCCATCAGTCCTTTGTAAATGTGTTTGAATTAACCTTGCCCATTCTGGGTTCTCCGCTAAATGGAATTAATGAAGACCAGAATCCGGACTATAGTAACTTTACTGAGGAACATTCCAAGGTGGTTTCTCTCTGTGATATCTTCCTCTCGTCTCTCTTACTCTTAAAATATTTGCCAGGCTGTCAGGAGCCCTCTTGAGAGAGTGTAAATTACGGGGAGCAAATTTCAGTTCCATATACGGTTTCATAAACATAGGCCACCTGAGCAGGTGATACCTTCCGGTATTAAAAGACCTGGGTGGATCATGGCAGCACTAGTTTCCAAAAAGAGAAAGGTCTCACTAAGTTGTAACTCAGTATGTTAAGCATTAGAAGGGAAAAATATTCTCTTCTCAGGATATAAGCTGATTTCACTCAAGGAAGATCTGAGATGCTAAATCTCATTTTGTTTTGTTTTGTTTTGGGGAGTTTTTGCTAAATCTCATGACAATCTTTATTCTTTCTTCCTTTCTCCTTTTTGTTTTTTAATAGAGACAGAGTCTCACTTTATCACCTTTGGTAGAGTGCTGTGGTGTCACAGCTCACAGCAAACTCCATCTCCTGGGCTTAGGCGATTCTCTTGCCTCAGCCTCTTCCTCCTTCTTTTGATCCCTTCTATCCATTCTTTCCTTCTTACTTTTACTTTCTAATCTTTCTAATCTTTCATTTTTCCTTCTCCCATCTTCTGTCTTTCCTCCTCTCTTGCAGTTTCCTTCTGTTCATCTTTCTATCCATATTTGCCAATTATGGCTTTTTGGTTGTAAGCAACAGACACGAACTCTGGCCAATTTAAGCAAAAGAAGATTTTGGAAAAGGATATTAGGAAGCACTAAGAATCAGTAATAATGAAGAAAAGACTTGCAAGTAGAATATTCTGACACATTGGACCATCAGAATTCTTCAGGTGGTGCTCAGCACCTGTAGCTCAGCAGCTAGGGCACCAGGCACATACACCAGAGCTGGCAGGTTCGTAACCAGCCCAGGCTTGCCAAACAACAACGACAACCAAAAAATAGCCAGGCATTGTGGCAGGCACCTGTAGTCCCAGCTACTTGGGAGGCTGAGGCAAGAGAATTGCTTAAGCCCAAGAGTTTGAGGTTGCTGTGAGCTGTGATAGTACCGCACTCTACAGAGGGAGACATAGTGAGACTTTGTCCAAAAAAAAAAAAAAAATTCTTCAGATGGGATGAACAATACTCAACATTTTGTTCCTCTATCCTTATGTAATTTATTTTATTTATTTATTTTATTTTTATTTTTTAAATTTTTATTTTTTTATTGAATGGTAACTGTGTACAACATTAATGCACTTCTGGGGTACAGTGTGGTGTTTTCACACACTCCTTATGTAATTTAAACAGGACACAAAGCCCCAACCGAGTGTAACCAGTTGGCTAATTTATGTTGCATGCTTGGACGTACAGAGCTAATAAAAGGGAGGATCTAATAGAAAGTCTTTGAAGGGACCTCTCAGCTATTGTGATGGGAATGCAGGCCATTTTCGGAGTACCCGGCAAGTACATCTCCAAATAAAGTCAAGGTATACTTATAAAAAAAAAATGATGTGATGCTTGGTGCCCAAAATATTATTTACAAATTGGTATATGCTTTTTCACCATTTCGCCCCACCCCCTTCTTTTTCACTTTACAACAGGAAGGCTTCAGAGTAGCTCCCATGATCAGCTGCTTCTGGTGAAGGTCTAAGTCAGTGTTTTACGCCCTTTCCTTCCAAATGAGAGTATGCTGTATTAAACAGCACCTTGCAATCTTTCATGCACTTGAAAATCCATGATCTCTTTGCATGTTTACATTTATTCTGTGTTATGAACGGGACTGTGTTCCTCCCCCTCACCCTGTTTGTGTGTGGGAGTATTAACATCCAGGACTTCAGCATGGAGCTCTACTTGAAGATAGAACATTTAAAAAGGGAATTAAGTTCAAATGAAGCCATTAGGGTGAGCCCTAATTCAATCTGCCTGGTTTCTTTGTAAGAAGAGGATGTTTGGGCAGGCAGAGGGACCCCAGGGATGCGTCCACGGAAGAAAAGCTGTATGAGAACTCAGGGAGGAGGCAGCCGTCCGCAAGCCCATGAGACAGGTCTCAGAAGAAGGCACCTGCCCACATCTGATTTTGGACTGCTAGCTTCCAGAACTGTGAGGAAATAAATTCCTGTCATCACTCAGTCTGTGGAATTTTGTGACGGCAGCCCTGGAAAGCTGATCCGTCCTGCAAGTAATGACTATTAGTGCTCAGCTAAGGAAGCCAAGAATCAGAGAGGTCGTGCCATCTGTCAAAGTCTCACAGTAAATAAAGAGCAGAGAAACTAGATCCTCTTGTTCCAACCCAGTTTTCTCCTTTCTACGTCATTCTGTTTCTTAACTTCCTTCTACAGTGTTCCTGCTTCCAGCCGTGCTCTGACAAACTGCATCCTTTCACACGTAGCCCTAAATTCACAGAGGGGAGAAGAGCCCGTGGCCTTGCAGTTGGCTGTACCCTGTGCAGCCATCCTCTTCTTCAGTCCTCCTTGTGCCAATAAAATAAGACAAACCTTGAATCCAGGGACTACTTTTGACAATCAGCAGGACAGGCGGCAGGGGTCACTCTCAAGTATTGGCTCTTTTGCCAGCCGTGTGATGGGGAGCTTTAAATGAATTTCATTAATTACTGATTTCATCAAGGAATCTTATTTCAATACTGATTAGCCATCTTGTTGAAAAAAAGTCATATTGTTGAAAAAAATTCAATGATGCCATTATCGAGATTATATATAAAAAACACCAATATTACATTTAACAGGGCCCCAGCCAGACCCGAGTTTGCGGAGTTTAGAGTGCAACTCATATTACGTTTCGTAATCTTATCCTTACTGGCTTGACCTCTTGCTCCCATCTAAACTGTACATTTTTGATGGGGGGGCGGGGGCATGTGCATTTTATAAATAAATAAAGAACTGTTCTGGGCAGACCTGTGAGATACCAGTTAATGAAATAAATCCCATGTGGTGTCTCATTGTCTCCTTGGTGTGTCAAACGGCTCAGTGTCTCTTGGCTTTGAACTCTGTTGCAGCCGATTCTTCTTCCTAAAGAGCCAGCTCAGAGAAGGAAAGTGCACTTTGCCCAACTCGGAAACCTTAGATTTCAGAGCGTAAAGTCGATCCAGATGGATTGTACCACGAATTTACCATGATGTGTGATAACATACCCAGCAGGAGAATTTGTCACACGCATGGTCCTGAGATAGCTGGCCTGTGGCTGGTCTCAAAGGGCTCCACATTATATTTGCACAGATGCCTTCCTTAGGACTGTCACCCCACCAGAGCACAGAATTGAAGGGAAACACTTCAAGATGCGCCAAAAATTCTAAGCACGGTCATATTTTTCTATCTTCCAGGGCAATGCCTTGTACTTGGTGCTTTTCAACCAATAAAAAATGCTCATTGATTTTGACATGATGAAGGACGAATTTCCTCAACATGCGGAATATGATGCCATCGCCAAAAGAAATAGGAGTCTGAGGAACACTAGCCATAAAAGCAAAGGCCGACCCACAGGAAAGGAAGGCATTTGTTTCAATTCGGTAAAATACTGTATAGCCTCCGTCTCTGTTTTCTCCATTTATACCTGCCGCATACGAAATGCATATTGGGATGCTTCGCATGAGTTTAACAAGAAGAAATTTTTTTGTGAGGATTTTCACGGATTACAGTATTGAAACAGAACAGTGTGTTTCCACAGTTTTATCTAGCTGCATATTAGCCAAATACACAAGACAAATATTGGAAAAACATGCAATGTGTTTCAAAACCTCTAATACTGTCAAACTCCAGATAAGGATGAATAAGCCAGGAGTTTTCTTTAATAGCGTTTCTCTGTCTTCATAACTCGCCAGCACCAAATTCCAAATGTGAAGTTCACGGTTTTCAAAGGTTTTCGTAAGTTATATGTTTATATAAATGTCAACAATTTTGACTTTATATCGAATCTCATTCCTGTAATGAGGCGGGAGATGTAGGAAGAGAGGAGAATGGACTCTGATGGCTGAATAATATAATAATGTATCTCATTTGTTGGGATATAAATTCTAAAGGATGGGAGGTGGCTGGAGGAAGCCTTTTGTGTGTAGTTCCTGGTGCTTGAAGCCATGGAGCATGTTCAGTAAAGCAGGGTCCAAATAACAAGAAATTGGGAAAAGGATCTGGGGGAGACCTGAGTAGGTACCCACATCCAAACAGAGAAGGAGGTTAATGAAAGCAAGAAGCCCTGGGTATGAATGTTCCAGTGTGAGGTTGTTTGCTAGGTGAGTGCAACATGAGAGACCAGAGAGCTTTGGCTAGTGTTCATGAGATCTGTCGCTGTGGGTTTGGGGGCCCAAACCCTTTCATCTCCAAGGGCCCCCAGACCCTAACCATCACCCAAAGCCAGGCCCTAACCCCAGTGCGGTGGTGCAATTCTTTGACAAGAGCTCTTTGACACCACCGGCCTCCTTCAAGGTATGATATTTCAAATAATTTCAAAAAAGTATTTTTATGCAAATGTCTCAGCTAGAAAGCAATTTCAGGTAAAAATAATATAAGAAAATAAAAATTAGCCCAGAGTTCACCCCTAGGCAAAAGTAAAAAGTGTTTGTGTGTGCGTGCATTCATAGTTGTTTTCGAAATGGGAACAGATCGTAAAAATCGCCATGCAAAGGTCTACAGTCAATGGACATATTTCCAAAATTTAATTTTAATTGTTGGGTAGTGTTCAATATTATGAAATGATTTATTTAACTACTTCCCTACTGTTGGGTACCTAAGACATTTGAAGCTATACTGAATGATTTCAGAACTAAACCTTTGTGTTTACCCCTAGGAAGAACCTTTTTAAATGGAATTACTGGAACAAAGCGCATGCACAATGTTAAATCTTTTGATCACTATTTCCAAACTGCCCTTCAGAGTGTTGTACTAAAGTTCACTCTGGTGGGTAATACTTGAGTACATCTGTCTCCTTGCACTTTTGCCAGTCAAAAGTATTATATGTTTAAAATTCTGCCATATTATTTTCATTGCATTTCCTATTTCTGTCTTGGGATAGGGATGATCTTGCCGATCTCTTCTCTCCCAAAACACATGTGTGCACACTCACACACACACACACACACACACACGTTTAACCATGACTAGACTTGTGCCATTCATGAGCTACACACCAGCACGGAACATGGCTTAGAGGATTTGTTAGAAGCTATTTTCACCCACATAAGGGTACAAGAGTGGCAGGGCCTGTAGACCACCAGTTCATATGTGCTGTTTTAACAACTTCTAGGCAATCAGAATGCTTGCACTTATCAATGTTTGTTTCTACCTAATGTGCCTAGGCACTGTCACTAATCATTAGGCCCCCGTTCCCCTCCGTGGTGTGTGTGGGTGTGTGTGTGTGTGACTATGGATGACTTGTACGCAGCTACACTGAAGGGAGGGAAAGGGCTTGGACACAGTCACTGATTACACGAGTTCTAGAGAAGAGTCCAAGATGTAAAGTCAGAGGAAGGTGAGAAGGCTGTTGGAAGTTAAGAGTCTGAGGGGAAGAGGAAAAGAGAGAAGCTCTGGGAGGCATTGGCAAGGGTTGCAAATATCTCCTCCTTCTCTTGGGCACCTGTACTTTCCTGTTTCCTTCATTTAGATGGAGCCATGTAAGTGTTCTGTCCAGCTTGCTGTGAATGAAAGTCACATCTGCCACTTCCAGGCTGTAGATTTTGAATTACCAAAATGCGGGCCTTTCGGTCTCTGTCGTGTCTTGCCCTGGCCATGTGGAGGGCTGGGACTGAGATGTTGGAACACCAGCTACCCCAGGCCGCTGAGGGTCTAGGGGAGCAGAGCTCTCTGCAAGCCTACATTAGTTATATAAGTTGATATGAGTAAGAAACAAATATGAGCCAATGAGATCCGGGGGTTGATTTTTTGTAGCTTGACTTAGTTTAGCTTAACTAATGCAGAAACATCAACCCGTTCCTTCCAAACAAAGTGTAAGGGGAGGAAGATTTGTCAGTAGTTACCTAGAGACTTTTTATAGTCACGGGTCTGTTCTACAACCTTCCCATAGGTGAAACAGAAGCAGAGGCACTTTGGGGAGGCTTCCTGCCTCATGTGTCAGCCCCAGAGGAACCTCTTCAGAGTACTCTACGACTGTGGTTTGGAATCATCGTCCTGAAGATAAACAATTAGCATTTTTACACTGGTAAGAGTGTTTTTTCCCCCAATATAAATATTTATTTATTTCTTTTATTTTAAATTCATATGAGGGTACAAATTTTTAGATTACATTCTTTTCATTTTCAGGGCTAAGTTCCAGTTGTAAAGAGCCCCTCGCCCAGAGGGCATGTTGTACACCTTCACAGTGTGGATCACACACTAGGTGAAACCTCGCCACACGCCCTCCCTTCTGCCAACTGTCCTTCCCCCTCCTTCCTTCTCCTTCCTCCCTCTGCCCCTGTATTAGGCTATATTTATGTTTTATTGTTCATGAGAGCATGTAATTGTTTAAATATTGGTTCATATTAGTATTGAGTACATTGGTTATTTATTTTTCCAGTCTTGCAATAGTTTACTAAAAAGAATGTGTTTCAGCTTCATTCAGATAAATGTAGAAGATGCAAAGTCTGCTTCTTTTTAAGGGCTGAATAGTATTCTACGGTATATATATATATCATAGTTTGTTGATCCATTCATAGGTTGATGGGCATTTGGGTTGCTTCCATAACTTGGCAATTATGCAGTTTTTTTTTTTTTTTTGGCTGGGGCTGGGTTTGAACCCACCACCTCCGGTATATGGGGCAGGTGCCCTACTCTTTTGAGTCACAGGTGCTGCCCCAACTTGACAATTATGAACTGAGTACAATAAACATTCTGGTGCAAATGTCTTTGTGGTAAAATGATTTTTGTTCTTCTGGGTAGGTACTGAGTAATGGAATTGTGGGATCAAACAGAAGAACTTTTAGTTCTTTGAGGGTTCTCCACACTTCTTTCCAAAAAGGCTGTATTAGTTTGCAATCCCACCAGCAGTGCAGAATATTCTCTTCTTTCCACATCCACACCAGCATCTGCAGATTTGGAACTTTGTGATGTGGGCTAATCTTACTGGAGTTAGGTGACGTCACAAAGTGGTTTTGATTTGAATTTCTCTGCAGAGAACTCAAATCAAACAATAAGAAAAGAGAAAACTGGCTTGGTGCCTGTAGCTCAATGGTTAGGGCGCTGGTCACATACACTGGGGCTGGAGGATTTGAACCCAGTCTGGGCCTGCTAAACAACAATGACAACAACAACAACGAAAAAAAAATAGCAGGGCATTGTGGTGGGCACCTGTAGTCCCAGCTACTTGGGAGGCTGAGGCAAGAGAATTGCTTAACCCCAAGAGTTTGAGGTTGCTGTGAGCTGTGATGCCACAGCACTCTACCAAGACAACATAGAAAAGAAAAAACAGTCCTGTCTATGAGTGGGCAAGAGAGTTGAACAGAAATTTATCTAAAGATGATAGATGAATGGCCAACAAACTCATAACAATGCCCATCATCTACGCTGGCAAGAATATTATGCTTAGATAGACCAACCTGGTTTAGGAAGTGGCTGCTTAGAGTAGGGAAACTCTTTCAGCCCAGAATAGGTCCAATACATGAGGGGATCTTTGGTTTCTGGACTAACGGTTTTACTAGTTGGCCAAGAGTAAAAAGAGGAGGTGATGGTGGAGGGAACCCTATGCCCTCCAGGCATTGAGGTGCAAAAGGGAGTGGCCAAATGGACACTCTACAAGAAGCAAATCTCAATCAAGTCTGGCCTCTCTTCCTATTTTGGGCAGAGAATGCTATGTGGAGGTATTTGCTGTAGACATCACACTTTTTTTTTGCTTAAGTGAAAATCCCTGGGGATTTCAATCAGCAGGGAGCTCAGTGGAAAGTTCACAATTAACCGATTAATGTGATGGATGTGCAAAGGAAAAACTGGTAAAGCAGGCCAAGAAAAAAATCACCCTGGCCTAGAATTAAAAGAATTCGCTATTTACATCAATCAGTTTGGAGAAGTGATTGCCAAGACTTTGTTTTAGTTTGTGCTGTGTGGGCAGATATAAAGGCCTGCTCTATCTAGGAGCAAGATTTTAATGATACATATTTTATAAAAAACAGCTACATGCTGCCTTGGAAACTTAGCAAAGTTAAGTCCTCTGATGTCAGAATATTTCTCCCTCTTTCATTATTGGAATATTCAGAGCTTCTTGTTATAAACTGCAAGTGTTTGGATCCTTTCTGATAATCCTCTGTCACATTACACTTTGCTGCAGAATCGGAAGAAATTTAGGAGGGTAAGGAAATGCAAATCAAGTCTTCTGAACTTCAGAAATATCTTTCCTGGTTTTAAATCTCATGCATTCAGTTTGGGGGGTATAAGAATTATCTTTGGCATTGCAATCAACAAACTTTCTGAAAAAAATCCACCATGTGGGGTGCAACTGCATGGATACGTCACACCAACTAAGTAGGTATGATGGCAAATCTTATGTGTCAACTTCACTGGCCCCAAGGTGACAAGCCACTTGGTCAGACATTATGGTGTCTCTAGATGAGGTTAATATTTCAATCAGTAGACTGAGAGAACAGATGCCTTACCTAAGGTGGGTGGACCTCATACAATCCATCGAAGGCCTACTTTAAAAACCAAAGGGCCAACTCTTTCTCCAGGAGTCAGAACTCTTTTTGCCCAATTGCCTTCGAGGAAGAATGTGGACATTTTCCTGCTTTGTACTTGAATCCTGAGTCTTGATTCCACTGGCATTCACTCTAAAACTCATGCCATGGGCTCTCCTGGGTTTCAGGCCTTTGGACTTAGCCTGGAAATTACTTCATTGATTTCCCTGCCTCTCCAACTTTCTGACTGTCCATCTTGGGACTTGTCAGCCTCCAAACTCACTTGAGCCTACTCCTTAAAATAAACCTCTCTCTCTCTCTCTTTCTCTTTGCATCCCATCTAGAGAACCTGGACAAATAAAGCAGGACATGATATCACATCACAATGAGGGTGACGTGACTGGCAAACAGAGCACTCAAAATAAAAAATACCCTTTTGTATTCTGGCTTTCAATTGGACATTAATGACACTGAGAGTGACTGGTTTGGGGTTGGGTTCAGGTCTTGTATATTGTTTGCTTAATGAGGATAATTTTTAGAGAATGTACTTGGTGCTAATCCATCGCTCTAGAACTAAGTAACAGCTAAGGAGCAGAAACATCTGATGCTTTCCTTTAAGCAGGAAGCCTGACATTATCAAATCCTCTCTAGAATTAAGAAATGTTAATCGTTTTTTGCTCTCCTGAGTGTTTGAATTTCTGGCAATTAAAAAAAATCACATTGCTGATTTATTTTGCATTTGACTTATCATGAGCAATCTTAAGAGTTCAAGATCTAAAGTATTTGGATTTCTCCCTGATCCATTATTCTCTTGTGCCTCGGTGCTTTCCACATTCTATTTCCTTGGGCCTGATTTAAAAAAAAAAATCTTATTACGGAAAACAACCCTGCTATTCATTCTTGATCTTCTAGTTCAAATGTTCCCTCCTCTGAAAAGTCTTTCCTTATTCACTAGAAAACTTGGGAAAACTCTCAAGTTCCCCAGTGTACTCACCTCCACTGTTGGAGTTGTCTTATTTCTTCCATTTGCTCATTTTAAACCCTGCTTTCCCACTGGCCACTGAGCTTCTGGAGACAAGGCCTTAATTGCATCTTTCCCATATTGTGTTGCTGTAGTATGAATGCTAGCATTTACTGAGCATTTGTGTTCCAGAAACTTTATATGAATCAATTATTTCAATCTTCATGACAATCCTGTAAGTTAGATTTTGTTAGTATCTCTATTTAAGCCAAGGAAGCGGTGGATAATTCCTCTTTTCCAGTTAATTGGTGTAGACAGCTATCAATCTAGACATTTTCTTCATAAAACCACTATCCAGATGTCTGATGCCAGTAGTTGCGAAATTTCCTTACTCCTGCAGAGCCTGGCTTCCCTTTGCTGGTGGTGGCTACTTCCCCACCTGAGTGTGGGGCCCACCATCAAATTCCCAAAGAGGAACCAGGCAAGGTCAAACGAGACCAGTGTGGGAGCTGAGCAAGAACTTTGTCGTTTGTGTTACCTTGTTTTTTTTTAAATTTTCTCTTTAACTCACACACACACACACACACACACACACTTTATAGATTTTATATACAATTTCCAAATTACCTATTTAATGACAATTTTGAGAGGATAACAGAGAGGACAGACAGAGAGAATTATCTCCATTATAGGTGGAGAGGAGACAGTGGTGTGGACATTGAAACAATCCCAACTCCCTTTTCAGGGCTGAATTTGCTCCCTGCTCCCACCCCCATTCTCCTTTATCTTTTCCTACAGCAGCCCCTGTTCCTCACTTGATCTCCTGGAGCTCAGCAAGGATCTCTTACCCTTGTGCCCCTCAAAAACTATAACCAGACATCTCAGAGAAACTGTTGATGGGCCAAGTGAGGTACGACATCCCTCCTGAAAGCCTCTTGGTTCTGGTTGGGAGGTCACATGTTGAAGGGGAAGCTGCATCCTGACCATGAGGAGCTACGCATGGACCTGCTCCAAGGACTCAAGGAGAAAGACAGTTGGTCAAAATCAGGTGCCACATCATGGGATATCTGGGAAAAATGACAAAAGAATGTATAATATCTCAACTTTTGGAAGAACCACACATCCATGGGAGGTCCTTGACCTTAGGTGTTCAAACTCTAGTTTTAAAATTGCTGGCACAAAGAAAAACCAAATACAGTAGAACTTCTGTAAGTTGACCACCCAAGGGACTGTAACAAACTAGTCAACATAAGGAACTAGGCCTGCTGTACTGACACGTACATGGGGTGCATGTCCGGTCTACAAAAGTTAGCTCGACTTAAGGAGATGTTCAATGCAGGGAAGTGGTCACCTATGGAGTTTCTCCCATACTTGTCTCTAGCAAGGTACTCTCACACCTCTGAGTATGAGAAGTGGAGCATCAGCCAGAGTCCTGAGATTTACATTATACATCTCATCATTTTCTCTGTGTTTGTGGGAATGAATCTCTGTGTAAATGAATGTATCTCTAACTAAAACAGCTTGGAAAGGACTGATGGCTTAGAAACAGGATTTTCAAGTCTCTAGCAAATCTTTGAAGCAGCCCTAAGATGTTCTCTTTAGATAGGGATGCAGATTAGGTTTGTGAGACTTCTCAGAAGACGCTGGCTTTCAGAGTGGATATAAAGTTGCTTCCAGGCTCTTGAGAAAAGAGACAAAATTCCACTTTCAAAGATGCTTAGTGCCTAAGGTCCACATGATTTTTTAGTCCTCATGTCAAGAGAAGTAGGCAAGAGGCTGGTGAATTATTGGATTGCCAGGCAAGCAGGGGAGTATTAAAGAGATTTCCTTTTCCACAGGAATACAGGGGTCATTATAAGCAATGTTGGTAGTTAGAACCTACGACCTATCTTTAAACCTAAAGATAGCACTTAGAAAATGAAAATATGGATTCATTCAGAACTTTTCTATTGTCCACCAGAAGTGATTCCACCCTCCCCACCAGCCCCCAAAACATACAGGGGACCATCACGGCCCTAAGTGATCAAAAGACACCAGGGGTCTCCTCCCGGGGGACTAGCTCTGCCAATGAAGTCAGCGCTTCCTTGCCAGATTAGTTCCACGATGTCTGAGAAGAGGACTTCTTGTTGAAATTTTATATATACATATTTTTCTACAACATAAAGGAAACTGAACTGGGAGACTAATTGTGTTCAGTGCTTTCCAGCTGAAGGAGCCCACGTTCCCAAGAGAGTGACTGGGAATCTGCAGCGATGTTCAAGTTTAAACAAACCTCCATGGGTGGTAAGGCCCCAGGTATACCGTTCTCTGTTCAATGTCCCCTCCAGGTAACAGTCTTTTCTGCAAAGGGTACTGATGCCACAGCCTCCTGACAGAACACATATAATAGAAAACTTCATTCTGCAAGCCAACCTAGGCCTCTGTTTCCTGAGCTGGGGACTCACGGGTGCCAGTGACCCCCTTACCTCTATAGACGGGTCACAGACTCACAAAATGACCTCATCACACTTAAGCTTGATATTCAGTGCAGACTTGGGCGCTTCCCTCTATTATAATTTCATGCACACTATGACTGTGACCAGTATGAAATGAGAATCTGTGACAGGGGCTTATTTTAAATGTCCTTGCCCGTCAGTGCAGACTGTGGGCCATGGAGAGGCGAGGCTGCTATTTTCCTGAAAAAGGAGCTAATAAATATGTAAATCGCACTATCTTTATTCATAACCTGGCAGGGATCAGACATAAGATAACAGCCAAAAAACACTATGTTATCCATAATATTAAGTGATTTAATATCTCAAATCCTTGAACACTGGGAAAATAGCATGAAAAAAAACCACATTTTTTTCCCCTGGTCAGCTTCTTGATGAGCACTACTTAATAGGCCTGTCGATTCTTTCTGTGCACAAACTTGGAACTTCAAGTTATACGTGTGTGTGTGTGTGTGTGTGTGTGTATAGTTCTTCCTTTCTTGAGCCACCTTGTACTTTCAGCTGAACATGTAATGCTTCTTTATTTTTTATTTTTATTCATTTTTTGACACAGAGTCTTACTATGTCTCCCTCGGTAGAGTGCTGTGGCATCACAGCTCACGGAAACCTCCAAGTAATTCTCTTGCCTCAGCCCCCCAAGTAGCTGGGACTACAGGCACCCACCACAATACCCGGCTATTTTTTTTTGTTATAGTTGTCATTGTTGTTTAGCTGGTCTGGGCTGGCTTCGAACCTGCCAGCCTGGGTGTCTGTGGCCGGCACCCTACCCGCTGAGCTACAGGCTCCTTTTTAAAAGAGAGAAGCCTCTCCCTCGTGGTAATTCCTTTGCTGTCAGCTGCTACTTCCCCATCCTTCTTATTTTACTAGGCACTCGTGCTCCTGTTTTCTTCTTAGGCTCTAGGACCTCCCAAAGTGGAGCAGTCCCCTGAGTCAAAGCTTTCACCAGGCTGCCACCCATCCTCGCCCCCAGCCTGCTGAAGTCTGTTTCCCCTGAGATTCAAGTCACCAGGAGGGCTGAGAAACAACCTGCCTGGAGAAACCAAAGAGCTCATTTCCTTCCGAGATGTGTTTTTCTCTGGGTCATCCAATTATCCTCACCCACAAGAGTGATTGCTGAGAAGCCGTGCACTCTTGGGATTGAAGGAATTTTAGAGGTCACCCAGCTGGGTCCATATCTTGGATTCTCTGATGAAAAAGCCCCAGAAAGATGGAGATTCTCAGCCCAGCTCTGTCATCCGCCAGCTCTGTGACCTGACCCGAGGTAGACTGCTTTACTTCTGAGCCTTGCTTCTTGTATCCTCAAAACTGGGATAATGATGAGAAACCTTAGAGAAAAGGGGAGATCCCTGAGGGGAGGTGTCAACACAGTACGTGGCACAAAACAGGCTCTCCAGAAATGTGGATTTCTTCATGTGGAGAGGAAAATGATAAGGGTCATTAACCTTGGGGTCCTACGGATGAGACGCGTCTTCCTGAAACAGCACACGTTCATCTCGTGGCGTGTGATTTACACGGCCCTTCCACACATGTGCCTCATCTCAGCCTCACCAGGAGGGCTGGTGGGCATTGCCCACATTTTATGAGTGAGTCCGTGGGGTCTCAGAGAGGTTGGGCCAGTTCGGATCTCTGTTTTCACCCCCCATCCTGCTTGTGGTTTCCTTCCTTCCATAGCACCTTCGTCTTCCAACTTACATGATTACTGCTTGCTATTCCTGGTCTGTGTGTGCCCACCAGAATCACAAGGGCAGCTGACTAATCTGCTTTTTGCCTGATGTAACCTGGGTGCCCAGCACAACACCAGGCACTTAGCAGGCTAGCAATTCTGATGAAGGAGCTGATCCAATTCATGCGATTTTTTTTTTTTTTGAGACAGAGCCTCAAGCTATCCCCCTGGGTAGAGTGCCATGGCATCACAGCTCATAGCAACCTCCAACTCCTGGGCTCAAGCGAGTCTCCTGCCTCAGCCTCCCATGTAGCTGGGACCACAGGTGCCTGCCACAACGCCCGGCCATTTTTTGGTTGCAGCCATCATTGTTGTTTGGTGGGCCCGGGCTGGGGATTCAAACCCGCCACCTTAGGTGTACGTGGCTGGCGCCTTAGCCGATTGAGCCAC
>CAUYQV010053246.1:0-35465 GCA_963574575.1 Galagoides demidoff | reverse complement strand
TGTTGATCAGTTTGATGGAAGTATTTCAGATTGCATGTGAAAACCCCACACTGTACCCCAGAAGTGTATTAATGTACATAGTTATCATTCAATAAAAAAATTTTAAAAAAAAAGTATTTGATGCATAATTAATGTTGAAGTCAGAGTTGTCACATTCTCTTACTTCCTGCTTTGCAGCTATTGGCTTTTCCTAGTCTCAGTTTAAATCACCTCACCAACTCAAAATTGTACAACCTTCTTTGGAGGAAGGGAAAGATTTCTGAAACAGAAACAAAGCTTAGAGGGTGAAGAGGTGAATTTGTAACACAGACACCTGAATTTGAGTTGAATTTTACTTTGGATCTGATATTTATCTTTTCTGAGTTTAAAACTTTTCTTATAAATGAGAATTATTATATCCCTCCCAACACACACACAAACAGGTTGTTTGTGAAAAACAAGTTAAAATTTGTGAAAGTGTTTTGAAAATAGTGAAGTATTTATAAAAGCAAGAGATGGCAGATACAGCTGTCCTCTGACAGTAGGTGCTTCTGTGCACGTTTTCAGACTTCTGATAGCAACTAGACCAATGCTCTTCGCATTTGGTTCAAATGGATCCCTCTAAAGGAGGAACCATCAGGAATGTTTTAATCTTATTTCCTGAGGTGTTGCTTTTCTTTTTAATTTCGTGCTGTAAAATCATGTGCTAAGTAGAATAAAGTCACAATAACCAATCAGCATGTATATATGCTGTTTGGTACCAGATAGAAATGGGGTTGGTGGAAAGGAGAAGAGGCTAGCCTGAGGACAAAACCCTCTTTGCTTAATAAAACAGGGTTTACTAGGGGAAAGAACAGGGGTCTGAACCAAAGTCAGCCCAGCCCCTTCCTGGTTTGAGGCACCTTTATCAAGCTTATGAATATAGTAAGAATGTGTGTGGGGATAGCCCTGGAAGAGACTACTTCCTACTTCCTGCCTGCTGTCAAGGAGCTTTTAGCCCATTAGCCAGGGTGGGAAATTCTGGGAGCAATTGCCCTGAAATATACTGGCCAGGTGGGGCTTTAACCACAATTCTGGAGTACTTGATCTCTAGACCTCCAGCTTGCTGTTATTTAGCAGTTTGACCTTTGGCCCAGTTTCTCTAAATGGCTGCCCCACTTCATGGCCATGCTTAAGCTAAGAGATTATCCAAGGTTTCTGGGTGCCTTTCCCACATATACACTCCTTTAACATGAGTTAAACTCACACAACTGCATGATTCCATATGATCGTGTTAGAATGAGAGAAATTACTGAGTCTAGTCTAGGTCTTTACCATGGAGTGTTCTTATGTTTTCAAAAGCCTGTGTGTGTGGGTGTGTGTGTGAGAGAGAGAGAGAAAGAGAGAGAGAGATGGTCTCAGAAATGTGCTTCCATCCACCTTCTCTAGGTGAACATACTGCCTGATACAGGATCCACACTAGGTGAATGGAGTTATCCATCAAGTGTTTTGAGAGCCAAAGAAATTACTGTCCAGGTATTGATTTTATTTTCTGAGTAATTAATTTTGTCCGTTTGAAAACTGCTATTATAAGATTGCCCACTTTGGAATTTGGCCAGGCTATCAGTTGCTGCAATTCATTGTCCTGCTCTTAGGAAATCTGCCACCTATTTTGTTAATGAATAAAACAGGTCAGAACTGAGGCATTAGTTCATATTCAAATGCTAAAACTTCCAGTAACTCAGCATATTCTTTATTCGCTCACTCAAAACGTTGCTTCTAGAAGTCTCAGCATGAATACATGAGAACATCTATCAAATCAGCACACATTACTTTGACTATGATAATTTTAGAAAGTGAAATCTCCAGGGATCACAGTTCAGCACTAAACCAGCAAAGCCTAGGAAAAGTGTGACATACAGGTGCCCAGGGAATCAAGGTGAATTAATTGCTGTAGGATTTGAGTCCTTGTCTTATACAACTTACTTATTGTGCCACCTCTGAAAATCAGCTGATAGCCCAGGCTCCAGATATGTACAAGAGTGATAACATCTTCCCTCACTGTCCACAGGATGAGGAATATTTCTGAAAACCCTCCACAAACAGTAAAAACCTATCTATCCCCAATTAAAGTGTTGTTATTAATGGAAGGTGGTGGTAAGAGGTAGCTGGGGTTTTTTTTTATTATTATTTATTTTGAGGGGGGTGCCTGATACCGTCTATTTGTAATTGTGGCTGTGTTGTTGCTTTCTGAAAAGCACATTAGGAAGTAGTTTTTGTCTGCAAATTTCTCAGTGTGATAATTTATCCACATCCTCATTCTTCACACTCTGTATGAACATTGCTCAATATTTTCTCCTATGTTTTGCGAGACAAAGTTTCTGCTATAAATGTGAAACAAAGTATGGCCTTGGGAGATGGAACATTCTCTGACTTAGGCTTCTGTGGATGAAGACTACTCATGTTAAGCTTGTCAAACAACCAAATGCATAACCACTAGAGTGCAAGTCCCATGTTCTGTTCACAACTGTGTCTCCAGCATCTAGAATAGTACCTGGCACAGAGAAGGGAATACGATTTTTCTGAATCAATTATCACTCTTTTAACTAGTACCATGGTATATCCAACTAGAAAGGTCAAATGTTTTTTGCCAACATCATTATACAGCTCTTTACAAAGGGGCTGGATATGTACATTTCAAGTCTGCTGAAATGCAGGGTTTCCAAAGCCAGCACACCAGTACTAATCTGTTTGATAAATGTTATATAAAATATTTGCATATATATGTTTTTATATATTCAAATCTATTTGACACACACATGCACTATATATGTGTGTGTCTATAAGTACGTACATGTGCTTTATGACTTGTTACTTAATGGTAGGTAGGAATAAAACAGTCTCTATAACAGAAATGTTATAGAATGTTATATAGAATGCCTGGATAGAATGTTACAGTAACTAGGAAGCCTTTTAACAAATATTAAACAGGAAGAAGTTTTAATTTCAAGTTTTATTGAGATCCTCCAGATTTGAATTTGAGTTTATTTTCCCCATCGCTTTATGGAACTTATGCCATAATATATAATGAAGTATTTTGTGTTTGAAAATCTTATACTGCCTGAATGTTGTCCTGAATATTGGCTTTTATTGTAAAGCAGAATAAATAAGAGTTCAGGTTGATTCTGTTTTGATGACAGAATATACACTAAACTTCTTTCTGTGAATAAATTCATGTTATCAGCTTTGTTTTATATTTTGCCTTTTGTTTTAGCTGAAACTGTAGGGTAACATAAATTTTTTTTCCCATTATGAGGAATTCACTAAAATGATTTTAATAAGTACACATTTGACACACTGCATTTTTAAACCTTCATAACAATTTTTATTTCTCTGTACCTCATTTGCTTAGATTACAAACTCTAAGGAAAAAAAAAGGCAAACCTCGTATCTCACATCCCTGTATCATAACCTCATTGTTAAGAAGTTCCAGGACTCTTAACAAATCAACATTGGTTTTCATTGCTCTAGAAGAATCAGGACTGGTTACAAATGTCCAAAAGGGACAATATGGCTTAGCAACACAGTACAAATTTGAAATCTTAGCTGAAGTATTGCTGCTTCTGAAGCACCCTGTGGTACCAAAGGCAGCAACTGTTTGTGTCAATTCTGCCAGATCAGAAGAACACACACTTTGTTTTAGTTTTTTGTTTTTTGTTTTAAGACCAGAATCCAGGTAGGAATATTATCATTTTTACTTTCAAACTAGATTAAAGTGCTGTATTAAATTCTCTCTGGGATTGATTCCAATGACACACTTGTTCAAATATGTATAACCCAATGAATCCAAAATAACTTATTTAATTTTCTCCCTGATTACTTGGAAATTTAGTCCCCTGTCTAATTTGTGGCAGCTTCTTGAACAATAGCATCAAGTCTGGGTAACTAGGGAATTGGCAGTCTAACTTTGTAGACAAATGGGTTATTGTATCTAATATTCAGGATTCAAATCAGAACCAAAATTCATCATTGGTCTGATGACCATGGTAGATACATGAAACTTTCTTTAAGCAAAAGTGACACAGACCATGTCTTCCCTCTCACTGCAGTCTCTCAGGTCCAAACCTTGGCCATGCTGTGTCTAGACAGCTCCAATAACCTCCTACTTGGTTGGCACCCTCGCCAGGGACCCCGTCCTCTCACCTCCACGCTGTGTATCATTTATTCTGTGAGCACTGTGGAGGCCCTGATGAATGTGAGGGAGCTTGGGAACACAAAGAGGAGGAAACAGATATGTCCCATGCTGATCGCAGGCTACAGGGGAAGGGAAAGGCTATGTACCCAGGTATTTTTTGAACTGGAATCTAAAGAAAGAGTAAATAGAAAGAGAACTCCAGGAGAAAGCTACAAAGTGAGCTGAGATATTAAGGCAGGAAATATGGGTCACATTAGTAAACATTGTCGTCATGAGATCTAAAGTGGCTCTCTTGTAATGGAAAAAACTTGCTGTCACCTAAGAATGCCAGGCCATGTCACAGCATTTGTGTTAGCTATGCAGTGACAAGATGATATTGCATAAAAGGAACCCAGAGCACCAGCTCGAAGCTGAACACTCAGACTGCTGGAGGTAATCTGTATTCTCAGCTGGAATTACATGGCTGGGATGGGGAATGCCCTGCACCTGCCCTGTGAAACCTCAACTTGGGACACTGACGGAAATAGATTTGCTTGGGAAAAAAGAGACAGCTCTGCATGGGGTGGGGGGGCAGTTTGGCCATGATTCTGGGTCTTCTCAGCCTTCATGCACCTGTCAAATACATCCCAAATGCAGAAATTTTTGAAACTATATTAACTTTGTGATAAACAATGAATTGTCCAGATTGACTGTATTTCTTCCCACCTACTTCCTAAATAAGTAAAGTTAATAGCTATCTCCTTGCCCTTTTCTTAACAGTTCAAACACTAATTTAATACTCAACAGCTAGGACTGCCAATTTGTTTATGAGCCCCTTGTTCCTTAATAAAATACATATGGCTCTGAACCAGGAGCCCTGTCTCTTCATCTCTTTATCTCCAGAGAACAGTACAGGGCTAGACACAGAGCTGGTGCAGAATACATGTTATTAGATACAACATACTGGGTGTGGGGGGTTGGACTCCAGCAGGAATCTTATAACAGAGGGATTTTCTAAGGCAATCCTGGAACCAAGGAAAGTGATTCCCACTGCTCTTTATATATATTACTTATTAGATATTTCAGTAATTTTTAAGGGAGGTATCCTCATTATCCTATTGGTATAGATGAAGAAGCTGAGCCTTGTAAAAACTAAGTAACTTGCCCAAGGTTTCTCATCAAGTAATGGAGAGTCAGGACTGAAGTGCAGCTCTGGGAGACACCAAATCTATGCCTTTAACTATGACTTTATACTTGAACTGGAAGGATTTTAATTCACATCACAATGATGGCAAGCAGGGTACATTAATTATCATCACACATCAACAGGGACATCATCTGTGTAGGTCACACCAAGTATTAGAATTGATGTCTCCAGTTATGAATTAGTAAGTCTTAGTTGCACACTCATTTCCAGTTGGAGTCTGAGAGCAAGATCATTAGACAGACTCTAAATGCCTCTTCATACAAATTGGTCCCAGTGCAGCAAAGGAAGCTCAATTTGTTACTGCCTCCTGGTACATTTCCTGTTGAAAATGGCACCTCTGACAAAGCCCACAGGTTGCATTATATGTCTATATGGAATCACAGCATCATGTGACAGGAACAAAGTTATTAAAGTATAAACGTCCAAAGCTCTTACCCTTACCCACCTTCTAAAGAAGATTCTGTGTTTGTGCTGCTGTGCTGGTAAGTGTAATGGGTTGGAAGAAGAAGGAAAAAAAACTGAGAGAGACTTGATTGACCAAACAAGAAAGGACAAGATGAAGAGGAAAAGCAGGAGGAGGGGATCTGTCAAAGTGAGCAAAGGTTTTGGGACAGAGATGGAGGAGATTAGGGAGAAAAGTAGCTAGCACATTGAGTGCTATTTTAGTGGAAACATGTAAAGAGGATTATTGTAGAAGCTTTAGTATTATGTTAAGAAGCTTTCACAATCCCTTCAAGGAGAAACTGACCATATTCTTCAATATTTGAGGAAGGGAGTGGATCTTTGGTATGAATTATCACAACAAGAAGGAACTTAAGAAAAGTCAGTCGTCCACTTTTTCTTTTCTTTTCTTTTCTTTCTTTTTTTTTTTTTTTTTTTTTTTTTTTAGACAGAGCCTCAAGCTGTCCCCCTGGGTAGAGTGCCATGGCATCACAGCTCACAGCAACCTCCAACTCCTGGGCTCAATCAGTTCTCCTGCCTCCACCTCCCAAGTAGCTGGGACTACAGGCATCCACCACAATGCCCAGCTGTTTTTTGGTTGCAGCCATCATTGTTGTTTGGCGGGCCCAGGCTGGATTCAAACCGCCAGTTCAGATGTATGTGGCTGGCACCTTAGCCACTTGAGCCACAAGGTGCCAAGCCCAGTCATCCACTTTTTCTCTGGGTTTCATTTACATCTGGCAGGGACCTTAGAAATCTCTCATATTTTTCATTTAAGAGAATAAGTAAGTATAGATAATTTTTTAAAAAATGAAAGAAAGAAAGAAAAACCTAAACCAATTTATACATGTAGTCTGCAATATTACTTAAATGTGAATGAATATTCACAGACAACTGTGTTTCAAAAGGAAATTAAAGTAACTCACAAAATAATACACAAGTCACTGTACAATAATAGTAAATTTCCATTTCATCATGGTGGATGAAGTATACTCCACAATCTTTTTCTCTCTAAACAAGACTTTTAAAGTGGTAGAAAATACGTTTTGAAGCAAAATTTAAATATAGGAACACACTATATTTGTATTAATAAATTTAACTGTATAAAACAAAATCTAAATATATTCTCATTTTTATATTTAAATTATAAATACATTAAATGTGTATGCGTGAAACAAAAAGGGAAGGTCACAGAATCTCACAAACTGAGAGAAAGTGCTGCAAAACAAAAAGAAAGTAGTTGCAAAGAAAAGATACAGCCAAATAGGAAAGGTACCATCCAGGACATGTCAAAAATAAAAAAAAAAAAAATATATATATATATATATATACATACATACATATATATATATATATATATACAACCTCTCATGAGTACAGAATACCCTGATAGCTGCTCTTATCTTTCTGTAGTATATACTGTATACTATATACATACATATCTATATACTACAGAAAGATAAGAGCAGCTATCAGGGTATTCTGTACTCATGAGAGGTTGAAGCTCAAAGCAGGAAGGGAATCTGATGGTAATTAGTTGGATTACTCTAGAGAAAGCAGTAAAATGAGTCACCTTTGGGACAGATACCAGCAATAGGTATCTTTCTCTAAGCAAAAACTCTGAACTTTGGGCTCAAGAGACAGGGCAGAATCTGAGTGGCCTGCACACACAGGGGAGGAATAGGGGACACAGGGCTAAAAGATCGTCACTGGCCTGAAGCACAACCTATCCTCTCAGCAGGCCCTGAGAAGAGTACACAAGGTCCAGCCCATCATTACACGCAGCTGTACCACAGAAGCAGTGGCGGCCCAGTGGGAAATGCCAAATACAAGAGGGTACCTGGCAAATATGTCAGCAGCATGAGAGATGAAAAGAAGTAAATAAAGAGAAAATAAGAAAAGAAAAAAGTAGACAAAGTCAGAAGGTTAATGTATGAAAGGAAGATAAGAGATTCTCTACTATTGCTAGATGTGGTTTATGAACATAGCTTTGCAATGGGCAACATAAAATGTATTAGTTGCTGGGGCTACTTCAGTCACCAACATTATGTGTCAATTTGACTGGGCTAACGCAGGCCCAGATAGCTGGTAGAACATTATCATGTGGGAGGAGGAGTTCCAGAAAAGATTAGCATTTGATTTAGTACAGGAGTGAAGGAGATCCACCCTTACCCATGTGGGTGGGCATAATCCAATCCGATGAGGTTCTGAACAGAACGAAAAGCAAAGAAAGTAAACATTTGCTCTCTCTTCTTGAACTGGGAGATCCATCTTCTCCTGCCTCCAACATGAAGGCTTCTGGTTCTCAGCCCTTCCAACTTGGGCTACATTATATGCACCACCAGTTTTCCTGGTAATCCAGCTTGCAGATGGCACATCATGAGACTTCTAGGGCTCCATAATGGCATTAGCCAATTCTCATAGTAATTCTCTTCCCTCTCTCTTTCTGTCTCTCTCACTGTTTCTACACGCACACACATAGATACATAGATGTAGATGGTAAAGTGATAGAGATAGAGATTTCTTACTGGTTCTGTTTCTCTAGAGACCCCCAGGACAGTTCCCATAACAGAGATATGTATTTTCTCACAATCCTAGAGGATAGAAGTCCAAGATCAAGGGGTTTGCAGGGTGGCTTTCTTCTGAGGCCTTGCTCCTTGGCTCTTCACATGGTCTTCTCTTTGTGTGTGTTTGTGTCCTAATTTCCTCTTCTTCTTTTTTTTTTTTAACCTATTGGTATACAGTAATAATTTCCTCTTCTTATAAGTGCAATCATATTGCAGTAAGACAAAATTTAATGACCTCACTTCACATTACTTAACTCCTTAAAAATTCTAACTCCAAATAATCCCACATTCTGAGTTACTTCAGGTTGAGACTTCAACATAAAAATTGGGTGGTAGTGTTGTTTTAGCCCATAACTTAAAGGCAGAAAGATGATTAATTACATGTGTATGGCTCTTGTCCCTGAGAACAGCACTGAGCCAGCTGTTGCCCTCACCCTGCTCCCAGCCCCTGCTCTCTGGCTCTCCACCACCATGATGGAACAGGCCATCTCCTTCACCAAGGACTTCCTGGCTGGGGGCACTGTTGCTGCTATCTCCAAGATGGTCATGGCTCCCATGGAGTAGGTCAAGCTGTTGCTGCAGGTGCAACATGCCAGCAAGGAGATCCTGGCTGACCAGCAGTACAAGGGAATGGTGGATTACATCACAAAGAAGCAGTCCATGTTTTCCTTCTGGAGGTGAAACCTAGCCAACATCATCTGCTACTTCCTTATTCAAGCCCTCCACTTCATCTTCCAGGATAAGTACAAGCAGATCTGGGAGGCAGGGAGGAAGCACATGTACTTCTGGAGGTATTTTGGCAGCAACCTGGGCTCTAGAGGGGCAGTTGGGGCCACATCTCTCTAATTCATGTAATGACTAGATTTCGACAGAATATGCTTGGCCACCCAAATTGGGAAGTCAGGCACAGAGCAGAAGTTTAGGGGCCTAGGTGACTGTGTAGTGAAGATTACCAAGTCTGATACAGTCCAGGCCCTGTATCAGCATTTCAACATCTCTGTGTACGGTAGCCTAATTCAATGTGCATGACACAGGTACAGGCATGCTCCTAAACCCCAAGAACACCCAAAACCTTCTTCAAGGGCACCTGCTCCAACATCCTCAGGGCATGTAGGGGTAGGGAGCTTTTGTGCCAGTCCTGTACAATGAGCCAAAAAGAATCATCTAAGTGTAGCTGCCCACAATAGGGGTTAGAAATCAGGAGAGCCCTGTAAAATCCTTAACTTTAAAGGGCCATCAAGCTTGTATATTCTAATCATCTGCCCTGGCCAGATCACATCAGTAGAGGACAGGGAAGGCTCTAGAAAGCAGTTCCTACTGGGAGGAGAGAAATCGTGACATCATCGTGGGACACTAAGACCTACCCTCCAGATGCTTATAGAATCAGTGTTGTGTTTAAGTATTGATTTAAGGCTCAGTGCCTGTGACTCAAGTGGCTAAGGCACCAGCCACATACACCTAAGGTGGCAGGTTTGAATCTGCCTACGCACCAAAACAACAATGACAGCTGCAACCAAAAAATAGCTGGACATCGTGGCAGGCACCTGTGGTCCCAGCTGCTTGGGAGGCTGAGGCAGGAGACTCACTTGAGCCCAGGAGTGGGATGTCACTGTGAGCTATAATGTCACAGCACTCTACCCAGGGGGACAGCTTGAGGCTCTGTCTCAAAAAAAAAAAAAAAAGTATTGATTTAAAATGAGCCATGTCTCCCATTTGTACTTAAGCACTAACTCCTCTTTTGGACCAGAGTATTTGTGATTATGTTCTTTGGAGGGTCTTCTGCTGCAGAACAAAAAAAAAAAAAAAAGAACACCCAGAAAAAAAAAAATTATGGTCTCGTTCTCTATACCCATAAAGACAAACATAAATCAGATGCTCAGAGAAAGCAAGCTTATTCCTGCTGCCAAGAACTGAAAAAGATACCTTATTTTATTCCTTAGAAAGAGGTTACTGATTAATAAGATGAGCAATTTCTTCAACAATATTCTTATAGTAAATGTAGTGCATTTCATAGCACTGCTTTTTATCATATTCTTCAATGTCAATCAATGGTTATCTTGGCCTTCTTTGTGCTGCTGTAACAGAACACCACAGGCTATGTAATTTGAGAAGAAAAGACATTTATTTTCTCATACTTTGAGAGGCTCAGAAGTCCAAGATTAAGTCCCCGGCACATGGTGAGGGCCTGACTCTGTATCACCCCATGGTTAAAAGTGAGAAGGCAGGAGAGGGCAAGATGCAGCCAAACTCATCCTTTTGTGAGAAACCTACTCCTGTAGTAATGACATTAATCTGTTTAGGACAGTGGTGTCTTCATGATCTAAACACATTCCATTAGGCCCTACCTTCTATCACTGCTGCATTGGAGATCATGTTTCTAACATGTGATTTGGGGGGAACACATTCAAACAATAATAATGCTAAAATTTGGTTTAATGAAAGCATACAAACTCACATGATCCTTTGGTTTGAACTCAGAATAAAAGAGTATATAAATAGATTTTTTTTCAGCAAAAACCTCCCTAAATATTTTTCTGACCCAACATTTCAGAAGTCATGAGAGAGAGAGGTTTACCGTTTTATTTCTGAAACAGAACCCAAAGCCCAGTTAGTCCATGTCACCACTTTACAAATGTAGACAAAAATATTGTTGGGTTATTAGAACTAAGTTGAATTATCCCATTCAAAAAACAATTTTGAGATAATTTCTGTTCCTAATTAGTATACAGCAGTCTTACTTTACCCACAATTTTGCTTTCTGTGGTTTTAGTTACCCATAGTTAACCAGAATCCCAAAATGTTGAATGGAAAATTCCAGAAATAATTCATAAGTTTTCAATCAAATATTGATCTGAGAAGCATAATGAAATTTTGCATATCTCATTCAGTCCTGCCCAGGACTTGAATCATCCCTTTGTCTAGCATATCCTCATTGTAGATGATCGCCATCCATTAGTTACTTAGTAGTATCTCAATTATCATCATCACAGTGATTATGTTCAAGAAACCATTATATTACCAATATCTGTGATGAACAAAGACTCAAAACTTCTCAACAAAATACTAGCAAACCAAATTTAACAGTAGATCAAAAGATAATTCCTTGTGGTCAACTGGGTTTCATTCCATGAATGCAAGGATGGTTTGACATACCCACATCTATTAATTGATTCACCACATAAACAGAATTAAAGACAAAACCATATGATCACTTCATTGATAGATGAAGAAACAACATTGAATAAAATCCAATATCCCCTCATGATAAAAACCCTTGCAAAATAGACATAGAAGGACCATACCTCAAATCATAAAAGCCGTTAATGACAAACCACAACCAACATTATATTTAACAGAGAAAATTTGAAAGCATTCCTCTGAGAAATGGAATAATAGATACACATTCACCACTTCTATTCAACATAGTACTGGAAGTCCTAGCCAGAGCAATCAAACAAGAGAAAGAAATAAAGGGTATCCAAATCAGAAAAAAGGAAGTCAAATTACCTGTTTGTTGATGATATGATCTTATACATAGAAAGTCTTATGAATGCCTCCAAAAGGCTCCCAGATTTCATACATGAATTTAATAAAGTCACAGGTTACAAAATCAATGCAAAAAAAAAGTAGCATTTTTATACACTGATACTACCAAGCTAAGAACCAAATATGAACTCAATCCCACTTATAGTAGCAACAAAATAAATAAAATAAAATATTTAAGGACATACTTAGCCAAAGAAGTGAAAGATCTCTACAAATAGAATGCTCATGAAAGAAATTGTAGATAACACAAATAAATGAAAAAGCATCTCACACTTAGGATTAGAATTGGTATTGTGAAAATGATCGTATTAATCAAAGCAATCTACAGATTCAATACAATCCTATAAAAATAACAATGCCATTTTCACAGAATTAGAAAAAAAAAATCCAAAAATTGATATGAAACCCAAAAGAGCTCAAATATCCAAACCAATTCTAAGCAAAAAGAACAAATCTGGAGCCATCTCATTACCTGACTTCAAAGGATACTACAAGACAAGAGATAGTAACTAAAACAGAAGGATACTGGCATAAAACTAGACACATAGATTAACGGAATAGAATAGAGAAGCCAAAAATGAAGTCAAATACCTACAACCAACAAATCATCCACGAAGCAGACAAAAACATACACTAGGAAAAGGACACACTGTCGAATAAACGGTGCAGGGAACATTGAATAGCCACGTGCAGAAGAATGAACATTGGAAACTCCGTAGGAGAGAGGGTCTGAGGTTGCTGAGGGGGGAAAAAACTACCTGTTGGGTGCAATGTATACTGGCCACACTGAAAACTTACACATTACTTCTACATAATTCAGCCACATAACCAAAAACCACTTGTACCCCTAAATCTGTAGAAATGAAAATGAGTACATGTAAAAATTGATGAAAACTGAAAAACAAAAAGAAAAAAGAAATTCATTTAGTTTTGCTATTGCACTTCAAACTACAGAAGCTATAGCAACAGTATGTGGTAACGAGGCAGTTAAGATGGAAACGGCATTAAATTTGCGGGTGGTAGATTCGAACACCATGGCGATCTGGTTCTGTACCACCTGCACAGTGTCAGCACCCGCTGCAGGCCCTGGAACTTCTTCTCATCAGTTGAGAGGGAACTATTGTATCATCAACGGGAAAGCAAAGATTAGAATTCAGTTTTCCCTGACTATACTGTGCTGAGTGGGTCTCAAACGTAAACGCTTATGAAATTCAAATTTTAGGCTCCTTCCCAGAATTTCTGGGTCAGCAGGTCTGAGCTGGAAGCCAAATTTTACACTTCTGAAAGATTTTACATTTTCCCACACTAACTCATCCCCACTGGTGAGCTACTGGTCCACGAGAGGTTTTGTACATTTCCCAGCCTGGGTTCCCGGTTTGTAAAGTAGAGGTGAGGGTAGAAGGCGTTCAGCAGCGCGCCAGGGGCGCAGGCAGAGCCCCACCACCGTGAGCGCACCCGCGTCCTCTCCAGCGCAACAAGCTGCTTTGCCAATATTTTGCACATAGCAGAATATTAAAATGACACCTCCTCTCTCGGTTTTGCCTCAAGACCAGAAGTCTGAGTACAGAAGGATAGATGGCAAAGACCGCTCCCCTTGACAAAGGGGGAGAGTCCCCACACTTGTAAAAGAGACGAGGGACACACCTTTGGAAGTGGCTCTCACACAATCCCCCAAACGTTTTGAAAAAGTCTGGAGCTGAAAAGACTAAGAAGCAACCGACCATGGGAGTGTATTTGAGAGTCCAACTAAAAAACATACACGGGAAAGTACAGTTTGCCATAACTTGCCCATTTAAGCATTCTCAGAGCTGGGAGAACGTCAACTCCAGATCACAACAGCGCAGCTTAAGTAAGGCCTTTCCCAGAGCTTCCCCTCGCCTGCTTCCTTGGCTCCAAACCTGGAAGAACTAAAGTCAGTCCTGAGAGGGGTTCACAGGGGGGGGTAAAGAAGAATGCCAGGGAGAGAGCCCGCGGCGCCAGCACCAGCTCACACCCCGCCGCAGCTTCTCATCACAGCACCCCCAGTCTGGAGGAGGAAAATAGCTTTAACCTCCAATAAAGTTCTGACTTGTCATTATTACAATAGACTAGGTAATTTTGCTACTAAAATAAGACTTCTTTTGTAATTAGAACTACCAGAAGGGTTGTTATTATCTTAAAGAATCCAGAAAAGCTAACAGATTTCACCCAGGGGAAGGCAAGAAATGAGCTCGCCAGTTTAATTGGGCGATAGAGACAGAGCTGTGTTAGGATTTTACCCCTAAAGTTGTGGTCTCTTGACGTACCACTTACATGTATAAACCTATAAATCCCATAGCACTGAAGGATAGTTCCTGCTTCTGAAATTTTATCTCCTGTCAATAGACACCAAGTCAAAAAATGTCTGTCTTTTAACATCACTTTCAAAGAAAAATAGACATGAGGTAAGTTCTCAGCAGCCCAAATATGGTGTCTTCAAAATACATATTTTCTCAGAAACTATCTTAAAATAATATGTAGATATGAAGGAAAAAGGAAAACATGTTCTGTGTACAGTCGATAAATATACAAGGCACATTTTCTAAGAAACTCAGCATAGTCCAGGTCCAAACTACAGTTTTCTTTTTTGTTAACATTTCTAAAGATAAATTTATAAATTACTCTCTATGAACCTGTTTCACCTAAAATCAATTTCTTTCCTTAAATTTTTTAAATTCAGATTAATATGAGGGTACAAATGATTAGGTTACATTGTATTTGTTTGAATTCAATTTTTTATTGACTCTTAACTGTATACATTTATGGGGTATGATGATTTGATATACAAAGTGGAATGTTTAAATCAAATTGATTAACATAACCATCCCCTCACTTAATTATTTTTTATGGTAAGACATTTATAATTTACTATCATGGCTTTGAAATGTACCCTTGCTTGTGCACATTCAGCAAGATTCCCATCTCTTATCCTCCCTCCTCCCTCCACTCATTCTCCCCCCTTCCTTCTCCTCTCCCTCGCGTGGGGACTGGCCAAGAAACACGTGAAAAATGCTCCTTGGTTTATTTTTAAGGTAAAGTTCAAGTTGCAGTTGCCGCAGTTGAGCCCTTCATGCTGAGGGTGTGCTGCACACCCTCACCACCTGTCCATCAGGGGTAAAGCTCACAATCCCCTCCTTCCCATCCTTCTCCTTCCTCTCCTCTCCCCTCCCCACTTGAATATACTTGTGTTATTCCTTAAGGTAGGCAGGTAGTTTTTCTATTAGATTCATCTTAGTATTGAGTACATTGGATACTTGAATTTCCATTCTTGTGATACTTTACTAAGAAGAATATGTTTCAACTCCGTCCAAGTAAATACAAAAGATGTAAAGTCTCCACCTTTTTTTAACAGCTGAATCATACTCCATGTATATATATTACAGTTTATTAATCCATTCATAGGTTGATAAGCCAAAACTACTGTTTTCAAGGAAGATGCTTTGCTAGTAGCCACCCAATTCCCAACCCAAATTATTATTTGTTTCTATTAGTAACAGATGGTTCCTGGGAGAGGCATATAAACTTTTCAGATCTATAAGGCAAAATTCGGATTCTCCTTATTCTTTTAAATCACCTTTCATGCCATGTGTGAAGGAGTGGAGGGAGCATGTTGGAGTTCAGCTGTGAGAAGCCAGGGTTTAGGCAGACTCTGTGTGTTTTACCATGAGCATATTCTTGGAACCTGATCATCACCACATTCTTATTTGAGAAAATTCTGAACTGCATTTTACTTTTGTTTCTCAGAAAATTTTGATGAACAAAGAAATGCTATTTGTTGATCTTAACAAAAACCATCTGTTGTAGTTCTAATTCACCTTCAAACTAAGACATTGGTGTGTATCTCTAATGAGCTTTGGTGTTAATAATACCTATCCATTGACAAAATGGGTTGAGAGAAACTAACCAGTTGAAACATTGTAGGGTGAGAAAAAAAGAAACAGAGAAGGAAGGAAGGATGGAAGGAAGGAAAAGAAGGAAGGGGTCTATGGACACAGTCAGACTTGAGTTCAGAACCGGCCTGTTCCACCTCTGGGTCAAAACTTTGGCTCATTTGACTTTGCTGTGCCTTTATCTCCTCGCCTAAAAAGTGGATAATACAAATAATACAAATTTTACAACATTGTTAAAGGTAGTCAGTGTCATAGTGAATATCAAAGTTTAGTCTCCTATAGGTACTCAATGACTGGCAGTTGAATTTATCAATCTATGGGAACATGTTTTGGGAATACGAAGTGTTTTACAATGTCAGTAATGCCGTGTGATACATGGAAACAAATGAAGCCCTCCCAGCAACAGTGACAAGCCGGGCAAGTTGCAACTTGCACAGGTGAATGAAAAAGGAACCTGTCAACTGCATATCTTGGAAGTGAAATAACGGACCATAACACAATTTGTCTCAAAACCTTCTTAGTGACCTATGTATTAATGTGATTAGACCAAGAACCTCCCTCAGGATAAGGGCACCATTAGATGCACTCCGACAGAATCACTTCTCGGCTGTTATTTTTTTCCTGTAAACTTTTTCTAGTCAGTCCACTTCTTGATATCTTTTTAAAATCTATGATTCCACTTAGTGTTGACCACTAACACAATGATATCTGCTGCTGATTTAACACCTACTTTTACAAACAAAGATGACTATTAATTTACCATAGCCTGCCACTGTAAGCAAATATTTCCTTTCTCTGTTTTCCTCATATGTTTCCAATGCAGAGAAACCTCATTTCTAAGTCACAGTGTTGCCCGTAATGAACTCTCTCTATATCTATATTGTAGTTGACATAGTTTTACAATCAAATGTTTATTTTTAAAATGAATTACATAGACTTAACCTATATGTCAACCCAAAGTAAGAGCATGAATAATAATAACTCTTGTAAACTTTTAAGAAATATATACTGCAAAGGATCCTCAGCTAGGTCTGGAAAACACAACTTAAGCCAGTGCCCTTCTCGGTGCCGCCTATTACAGTACAGACCATTTGCAGGTTTCCCTGTGCCGGTAAAACACTGGAAGGAGGCAGTTTTTGTAATAGGATCATTGGCTAAAATGAAATGAGTCAATCTGATCAATAGAAATTGCACATGCAGCAAAGAGCTCTTAATGGATCTTAATCTCCATTAGGCTGAGTTGGAGGAAGTTGGAGGGAGGCTGCATTACATTTCAGCCATTTATAGTAGCATCGTGGTCCACAAGAAGCTCTCAGGGAATGGGAGTATTCATCCTGGGGTGCTCTGGGACAACCATCAATGAGATGGTAAACTCTTGCATCACTGGTGTCCAGGAAATGCTCTGGGGGATACTCTAGAGAATTGTCTCCGAGGCTTATGAAAATTTTAGCAGGAATTCATGGTGGGTCAACCAGAAAAACATTAGCACATGGAGGTTTTCTGTCATGTGTAATTAAATGTGGTTTAGAATCCCTTAGACATTATTTATAAAATCAAAAGGAACAGTTCCAAGTTTGTTACCAGAGGCCCACGAAGTGTGTACTATAGACAGAAGGGCATGTGAATCAAGTTTCCCAGAAGTAGCCATACTTTGCCCATGACACACGAAAACATAAAAAAATCTAATGTTTGGATGCCCAGTATGTGAAACTAACTGCCTCTCAATTTAATATATAATAGGAAAGCTCCATGTGGAAATTCAAAAGAAAAGGAAAATTGCACACAATTTAGAAGACTACCCATTGTACATGCACTTGGAAATTACAGCACAATATCTCCTAATTAATGCTGATTGAGTACTTTGATTTCAAAAATTGTAAAGCAATTTTTGGACATTGCATTATACATTTACACACCCTCCCCACAAAGCCCTTGATGTCAGAGACCAAAATAGAATAGCCAATAGCAGATTATTTCACTGGTTTTTTTTCTTACTGTAAATAAAACTTTATAGTATACAGTCACAAGTCCAAAATTAATCAAAATAAAACTGCCTTGGGCTATGGAAAAAATAATTTGTCCCAAATGTTTGGGCCACTTCATTGGAAATGTGAGCATTTTCTTCTATATCATGTCAATAATTTCAGACACAGACGCTTTCCTCCTCTGTTCCTGTAGCATGTCACCACCGCTCCTATTATTTCCATGTGTGACTCTCAACTTGATCATACCTAGAAAGATATGTGACACATAGTGAATAAATAAATGACTTATAAACCACTTGAAAAACAAAATGCACCTTTTCATCATGGTATGCTCTCTGCCTGAGACAATGCAACATCAGATGAACACACCATACACTTTTTGTTGGATAAAGTAAAAAGTTAGTTCTTTTACATGCAATAATCTTTCTGTGAGGCATTTAGAAAATGTGACCCATCTTATGAAGATCCGAGACAGCTTTGGAAACATGTCAAAAGATCACCTTGACATGAAAAACTAAACTACAGAAAGAAAAGCCACATTTGTATATTCACCTGGGTGCTTCCACAACAGAGAATATAATGACATCTATGAATTTTCTGGCTTGCTGCTTTATTGTCTTCAGTTAAAAATTTTAAAAACTGAGTTATTAATGATTAGAATTTTCTACTAGTAAATATGCTGGGGATGATGAAAGAAAAAACCAAGTAGCCAGTGAGTTTTATTCTTTGGGGGATTGAACAAAGAGGAGGAAGAAAATGCTTTATGCAAATCAATTACTGGTGTCAGAAGGACTATCTAATAATTTACATTTTTAATTATCGTTATCTACTAATGACTTCAACACATGACACCTTCTAAATGAAAAATCTTAGGCTAAGTGTCTAGCACACAGTAGGGACTTAATATTGTTGCTGAATGAATAAATGAGTGAACCTGGTTCCAAAAAAAATAGTAGAAGAAAGCATTCAGCTTGCTTATGTTTCACAGAACAGTGTCTTTGGGTCTCAGGACGTGAAACAGCCTTTCTTTCTGTTTCAGAAGTATCACTCTGATCTCCACAGAATATCAGAATGCCTTAACCTGACTCCAACAACTTGAAAACATGTTTAATCATTTAGAAGTTGAAGATGGACAGAAGAGAAAGTACTTTTGGTAATGCAATTATTGATGGTATAATCCATGTCTAATAATTTTCATATAATTTATCTTATTACAAAAATATGAAGTTTAAGTCAAGTGAGAATTTTCCAACTCAGTTTGCTCTACTTACTATTGTAGTACTTACTTAATTCATCCCACTTTGGGGGGAAAATTCCTTCTTTATATATAATCTTAAGCAAGCCTATAGGCTTAAATCAACTTTACTACACCATTATTTGGAAGAGAGGAAAAGAGAATTTGCCAACAATATGCCTTGTTATAATAAATACTACTTGTCTAAATCCTAGCAAATGTAGATTTTGAGATCGCCAAAAGATCCTTTTACTAAAAATTTATTTCAGTTTAAAAAAAATCCTGAACAACGATAATTACAATAGACCCCAGTGGGAGGTTTGGGGCTCAGCTGTGGAAGCAGCTAAGTGCAGACTCAGACACTGCACGACTTTGGTGAAAGGAATCTGCCAGTGCCAGTCTCAATCTTCGCCATCAATGACTAACTAGACCAGTCACTTCACTCAGCCATGGTCTCTGCATTTTGTAGGTTCCAGGAACTGGCCCAGCTGGGAGCCTGGATCTCCATTCACTCTAAAATATCTGATTAATCACTTAATATTAGAAAATATGGTCCCAGGAGAAGATTTCATATCATGAAATCTCATAAGAGTTTATCTTAAGTAAACCCAACTTAAAAAACTATATACTCTAATTAGCTCGAGAAGCATAATTCTTTCAGGTAGAGTATGAAGTAGGAGTTTGCCTTGTCTGCCAAAAGAAAAATGCTTTATCCATTCCAAATAGTAGACCTATTAGACTACTAGATAACTCTTTCTAAAGAGCATACCAGACTAATTGTAAACAAATTTTAGGGCCACAGTTTTTTTTTTTCCCAAAAGGAATAATTTCATGAGGAGTAAGAAGATTTTAGGCACAATTTTCTTACGGTGATCAATTTTATGGAATGTTTTATCTCCATGAAATATCAGATTAAAGCAATTTAAGATCATTTGTGAAATTCACTAATCTACATGGCAGCAGTATTGCACAGTGTTTATGAGCTGAGAGACTCTCAAGTCAGGCTGCTCTGGTTTGAACCCAGGATTCTCTGCTTACTAACGGTATTTATTTCTCTGTTCTTCAGTTTCCCATCTGTAAAATAATAAAAACACAGGCTAGGTGCAGTGCCTCCTGAAGTGCTGACTTTGGGAGGCTGAAGCTGGAGGATCACTTAAGGCCAGGAGTTTAAGATCAGCTTGGACAACATAGTGAGACACGTCTCTGGGGGGAAAAAAAATCCATACCTTCCAGGTTTAGGGAACATAAGATCAAATGAGTTTATATGTGGAAAGCTATTAACACAGTGCTCTATAAATAATAACATTCAGAGTTGTTTACTGTTATTGCAAACAACAGTGTTGTCAATGAATACAATACATAAGAAAGTTGTGATTTTAGAGGCTATTGCACCTTGATATTCAAGCTAAAATCAGAATCAACAAAAATATTCTCACAATAAATTTAAATGCCAATGTAAATGACATTAACTATAGTCCTGCACTAATTCCTTGTCTTATTAATTTTACATTAAACAACATAACCAACAGATACATTAAATTCCTGACTCACTCCCCACCCCCAAATGCATACATACATTACAAGAGAATATACTTTTTAAGAAATTCTGGTGACATGTTTTAATGTTCATATAAAATCAATTTACTTCCTGGTTACATTCAGGAAATGCAAATCACTGTCAAACATCAAGAAAAAAAGAAACTTGTTGAATTAAAAGGAGTTTCTCAACATTAATTCATTTCAATTAACGCTACCAATTTTAAGGTATTCCACACAGTGCATCAATTCAAGTACCAAAAAGTCTTTTATACTTAATTTTATTTAGTTCAACTCATCAGGATGTTGCTCTTTCTTGGATGAAATGGTCTGTTGGTAACAAATGCCTTTAAAATTGTTTCACGCTAAAATGAATTCCTTCATGCTATACGAAACAGAACTCTAGGACCCCTGCCACATAGCTGTGCAAGTGTCTGGGACGATTTGAAGCTTTTTCTTTGGGAAAACCACTACCTCTACTGCAGTGATTCCTCTTCTCCCTGCCAGGAAGTAGATATACCCTCTGCCTGGGAGAAAATATGAACTGGGTTTTCAAGCAATCAAATAGGATATCCACTCTGCTTCCTACACATTTCTTGCATAACGTGTATGGTTGACCACAGAAGTATAGAGCATATGCTCAAAACTTGACCATCATCTCACTGTGAGCTAGACCCTCCTGCTGAACCTACACGAAGCATCTGGTATTGCAGAGTATAGATGCACATGCCAGCTCTCCACGTGGCACCACTAAATTCTACCCTTGTATATTCTTTTGCCTTTTTTAACTCTATTTTTATTTTCAAACTATACATTAAAGGGGTAAAAGAATTATTGCATGAATATCTTATCCAGTGTTTAAATCCAGGCTTTTGGTGTGCCGTTCTGTCCTTACATTAATGCAAATTATCAAAAATAAAACTACTTAGCCCTTGATGACTAGTATAATATTCTGCTAGATTACAATTTTATATATTGGCCAAAGCTTTTATAGATCAAAACAAAAAGCACTCTTTCAAACAGTATTTCTGGCTTTTGCATAACCATAGTGAAAAACAAAACAAAACATTTTTACATGTTATCTAAAGTGCTTTTAAAAAGTACACACGTATCTATTCTAATATGAAGGCAGCAGATGAGGGCGGTAGGGAATGAGCAAGTGGGAAGTGGGGAGGAGGGAAGGGATGGGGGCCATGGTGTATCACACACCTCTTGGGTGCAGGACACAATTATAAAAGGGGCTCTATCTAACAAATGTGATCACTGTAAACTAATTCTTTTTACCCTCAATGAATCCCAAACAATAAAAATAAAATTAAATTAAATTAAAAGTGAAAAAAAGTATACACATAATAAAAGTGTCCCTTTAATTTAGTTCAGGAAAAAGTTGCTCTCTACAAATCCAATGTATATATTTTCTTTGACTGAACAATGAAAGTTATGTGCCCCAAATGTCTCCTTTGTACCTTAACTGTTGGAAACAATGACATAATTTATGTAAAGTGCCCGTCCTGGGCATAGTGAGCGCTCAACTACTCCTATTACTAGCTCTTAGTAATAATTACAATCTTCTTTTAAGTGTCAGCTGACATTTTCTTCATCTGTTGCTATAGGCGGTCTGTGTCCTAATTTTATCCCTAATTATCCTGTTTGACATTATTTAATTGTATTAGCCACCTCAAAATACGCAAAGTATAAGTTCAAGTTAAAAATTTAAAACAAGAAAGAATACAGTGTGTTCTTTGTGATTCCAATAATGGAAGAGATATTTATTTTAGACTTATAAATCATAGCTGATAGTGTAAGACATGTGATTAAGAAGTATCTTAATTTTTCTGCCGCAGGAGAATATTTGCCCAAACTCTGTGTGTAACTACATTTTTGATTTATAGTTAGACGTAATAAAGCCTCAGTAGGTCAAATTGCAAAGAAAGAGTAATCTAATGAACGAAAAGTTTGAACTGTAGTATATATAATTAACATAGCTGTCTTACCTTTAAAACCATGGAAGTCAAAGTTATGTCAATCCAAATGAGAGGTGGTGACAGGCTGCAGTCAGCCGATGGCCGAGGGAACCCAAGGTAGAATTTCCTGGAGCAGGCACAGGGGAGGCTGAATCCTCTTGCTTTGAACTTTAGGAGTGACTGCAAGGCAGAACAGTAGCACAGGGCTGGCTAGAACAGAGAAGCATCTTCAGATTTCTACAATGGGCAGAGTCTCTATCCAAGCTGAAAGTACAATCTTTCTAAGACATTATATGATCTATTTATAGATTTGCTCCCGTTTCAGTCACTGCAAATAGTCTTGAAATCACAGACTATTGAAGCAGGAAGAAATCCCATGGACCACAGGGTGAAAACTTTCACTATGCAGTTGAGGAAACTGAAGTTCCAAAAGGTTATCCAAGGCCACACAGCCAGCCAGTTAGACAGTATTCAATACCAGGGTTGCTAATGCTCAGTGCTCTGTACCCTGCTGTCCTTCTCAGATAGGTTGACCAAATGTACCTCTAAAGTCTGGGACTATCCTACTTATAACATTGAAAACTCCATGTCCCAGAAAAACCCTCAGTTTGGGGCAAACCAGGATGGCTGGTCCCCCTAAAAGCAGTATGAGTTATTATTCCTATTCCTATTACCTTCAAAAGAGTACTGTCCATGGCTCATGATGGCAAAAATTCATCCACTGTGCACATAACTGCATGCCCAAATGCAGTTGTTCCTGGACTGTTACTATTAATGTTTGGCTGGGCAAAACAGCTATAAATTAAAGAGCAGCCTTAACATTCAGAAGTGGTTGGTGTCTTTACGGCATCGTAGCAGAAGAAAGGAGTGAGAAACTCTTCATTTTCCAGTTTTACCTGTGACTGGCTAAGCTGTCAACCGCCACCACTGTCGCCATCATATCAGGACCAAAAGATCTCTGGCAAAATCTGCAGTGGGTCTCCTTTTCCCAAGACTAGTTATAACCTGGAGAAATATCCCAAAAGGAAGGTCAAAGAGGGGTTTAATATCAGACAATTTTGCTTCCCACCATTACCCCAGAAAAGTGTGGCTCAGTCTAGAGCATACCAAGCAAATGGACCAATGTTAGAGGAATTAAATGATGTGTTTCCCTCCAAAGTTACCAGGAAGCAAAAATGTAAGCCCTTTTGAATAACTTACCTGGAATAAAACAGAAAAGACAGGGTCATGTTGCTTTCCTTTGGGAGGGAGGGTGACAGAGACAACATTTAGGAGAGAAAAGACGTAACTCAGGCACCAGCCCTCATGCAGGAGGGGTCCTCCTGCAAAGGGCTATGATTTCCACCCTGGGGCACGGGGGTGATCTTTCAGGGCCTCGTTCCTCCCATTCAGCTTCAGCCTGGCCCAGCTCTTCTCCATGGGTTATGCTGGTGGACACTCCCCTGTGAGCCCAGCCTCCTCTTCATCACAGCCACTGACTCCATCAGAACGCAACCTTGACAGCTACCTCCCAGACAACCCCAAGGGTCTGACCCTCAGTTTCCAAACTTCATGCATATGGTATAAGGAATTTCAATTCCAAAATAAGCCACCCTAACTTAACAAAAGAAAGAAAGAATCTCCTGAGAAGACAATTATAAAACCTATGTATCAAGTTGTCCTTGCCCCTGCACTCAGAACTCATATGAAAATGTTTCTCCTTCTGGGGAATGAATAGTTTATTTATTCTTTGCCATTTTCCCCCTTTGGTTTTATTTTGAAGGAGCTTGTAAAAAAAGAGTTTTTGAAAAAATAAATTCCATTCACACCAAAGAAATAGCAATATCTTACTTTCTTAGTTTACTTTTTAGCATGTTTTAAAACTCTCTTCATCTACATGGAAGTAAAAAGTATGGAATCCAGTCTTTGCTTTTTTTAAGGAAGTTTATCATTCTGGCAACTTCCAATAAAGGTGCAGCCACGTGCTACGTAGCTTCCTTTAAATTTCCTTTTCTGAAAGTTAAAAGGAACCCCACAGAACACCAAAGATATGGATGAGCCTGGCTAAAAATAACATAAATTATAGCTAATGAACTTTCTGTGGATTGGAAAAATGAAATTATAATTTCAATTGGAGGCATTCTCCAGCTCCATACCTCCAGATCATAGTAAATCTCCACTTGAACATTTGCACCTCTGAGGCTCCATGATTAAATCAGAGCCCCAGAGGCTGCCTGCCTGCCCCTGGTTTGGAAGACTTCCTTTTCCACTGAGTGCATAGTGTCACACACTAATATATTCTCAGTCCTACTGGTTTAGTTTTGTGGTGGTTTTGTTCATGGAGTTTTTGTTTTATTTTGTTATAGTCTCTCTAGAAATAGTGCTGGACTTAAAATTTGAAGACTTGCATCTGAACCCCAGTTCTACCCCTAATTCCCTTCAACTTGAGCAATCTCCTAAGCCTCCCTGCATATCAGTTTCCTATCTAGAAATGGCAATAAGGGCACGATTTTATCGGTTTATTGGAAAATTCCCATAGCACAGTGAAAGTGCTGGCATGCAATAGGTGCTCAAATATTCACAGAATGCTTCAGAGGAACAAGCAACTGCATATCAAATATTTTTTGTGCCTATCATCAAAATCAGAAACTAGATCAAGGCTCCAAAATAAGAGCTTGACCTCAAACGGATTGCAATCTCATAATCTCTCATATCCATTGAGAATCCACTATACGCCTCCTGGTACACTAAGTACTTTAACACACATTGCTCTTCCAAATTCCTATACCAACCCTATGCAGTAAATATTATTGGAGGCATTTTAAAGATGAGGAAAATGAAGCTTAGAAAAGTTAATTAGCATTTCCAACATCGCACAATTCACAAGTGGCGAAGCTGAACCTGGAGGAGTCTGTCATCCATCTACACTCCCATGTAAGCAGAGAAAGCTTGCGATATACACACACGCATGAGCACATATGCCTTACACACACGCACGCACAGAGTTAACCATAGTCCAGGATGTTCCCACTCTCATTCAGGACTCATAGGGTTAAAGAGAAGATGACAAAATAGCATAAAACAGCTGGTTCCAAGGTGCTAGTTGCTCTTCTCTGATACCATTTTGTTTGTGCTCTGCAGCTGTACCAGAAAGTTTTTGTTCTCCCAAGAAAATACTGAACTGAAAAGATAATTGGTATTCAAGACACACATGTTTTCCACTAGCAAATAAGAAGAAAGCACAACAGTATTCTTGAAGGATGCTGATTTTTTTGAGTTTTGCAATTCTGCAGTTTCAAAAATGACATCTGTTTTGTGAGTGACTAAAAACTCTGGGGGAAGAATTTGTAAAAGGAAATAAAATTGTGTTTCTGAGCATTTTGTCCTCACTGCCTTCAAATAATATTTGTTTAGTTTGCCCATTTTCCCAAAAACATTGTCAAGGCAGAAAGTTTTTCTATTTCCTGCCCACATTTCTGACAGGTTTGAAATGATGTTCCAATGGCAAATATTTTAAAAGTTTCTTTTAGCACTCTTTTCCCATGTATCAAATCATCCTTTCTTTTGAGCACTCAAAAAAATTGTGCCTTCGAGGAGCATAAATGAATATAATGCATCACATTTATATTGTGTGTTTCTATGAGGAACTCAAAAGTATTTTACTGTCTTCACTTTTCCAAGCTGTTTATTTTTGCTGGAGCATCAACCAATGCAGAAGTTTAAGAAAGCCATTTCTTACCCCTTCTTGTCTCTTTGATTTATCACTTCCTATTCCATAAATTTCCAGTCTCTACTTTGTACAAATAAAAAGATGCAGTAATTCATGTCGTTTTTCAGCCAGATCCCAGATTTAGAGAAGAGTGAATATTAAGTAAGGTCATCCAAAGGAGTCCCCGCTGCAAGTGGCACAGCATCAGGTTGAACCCCCACCCTTCCAAATCTGTACATGGCCCTTCTGCAAAAATACCCTTCTTAATCCAAAAGACAGATGACACTTTCCAAGTTCAGAATCAGCACTCTTAAAGGCAGGCACAAAACTCCTAGACTGCAGGTGTGGGTCTTTTTCCTCCTGCCTTGGCCCAAAATTTATGAAGCCACACATCACAAAGAAATGAAAAATAATGAATCTTTAAGAACTTTCATGAGGCAGAAATCTCCCGAGTTGTCCTGGTGATTTAGTTCTCATTTATCTAGTCCCATAATTCACAAAAACTTGAGCCATGTTTGTGCAATGCTTCTTTCTCAAAGTTTGTGTATAACACCTTTGTCATGATGTCTTAGTCATACATACTTCAATTTTCTTTGGATTCTGGGCCAAGCACACCAGGCTCAGCAGTTTCTTTCCTGGACAACCCTTCTGGTCTTTTGGCATCTGTTGATGTCACGTCTCCTATTTGGAAATATAAACAGAAGGTCCCAGACCGCTTCACATACAGGCTGGCTCCATCACTGCAAGTCTGGAGAGACCAAAGTTACAGAGGAATCCACCATGGAAAAAATAATACACTCATTCTTGACTTATTCTTGGAGTCAAATTCTAAACAAAGGCTATCACCAAATGCTGTTTACAGATACAGAGTTTAAATATAAGTTATAAAAGTAGCAGATCCATCAGAAAGCTCATAGTGAGAACGGAGTTCTGTCAAGACTGAAGGTTTGTGATTGAGATCTAGATTAGGCATCGCCTTTGAAATGGTGCCCGATGTGGCTCTTAAGCCCCTTTGCATTACATGGTAGACAATACCATCTCCCCACCAGAGAGACATGAATCCTCACAGAGCTAATCTGCTAAGACCCCCTAGGACTAGGAATTCAGCTGTAACCTGAAGGACAGTCCCCTTAAGGCAGGGATGTAAGTCCCAGATGCATTTATAAGTTACAACCAAGCATGAGAAAAGTGAAAACGGGCACAGAGGCCTCACCCATATGTCACGTCACATATAGCTGTATTCTTTAGATAAGATGTCCTGAGGCTATTTAGCCAAATCCACAGCTTTAAATATTTTCATTTGCTCACCATGCTTCCCACTGTTTACATCCTATTTCTTCCATTGTAAAATAGAATTATTTTCTTAAATGTTCTCAAGATCTCCATTTATTTTCCTCCAAGAATTACATATTTACATTTCCATACTTGCACACTGCCACTCTTTTCAATTTACTAACCTTTTTCACCCTTAATTCTTATAGTGAACTTGAACTCTTTCCACACTCCTACTTGAACATTGACTATGAATGGCATGGTGTCTACCTGCCTTTTCAAATTTTCCTAGACCCTTGAGGTCCATTTTAAATTTCAAATCCTTCACTTAGCCATTGAGCTATCATGGGCTGATGCTGAGCTCTTCATCGGGGAGCTGCACACAGCATCATACTACGCACCACCACATATTAATTTCAGCTGGATAGTTTGTGTTGCCTCCTCAAGAAACCATCTTCCTTTCACAGTAAACAGAGAATTAGGCACAAAATAAACATTCAGTAAACACTCATCAAATTAAGCACAACTAGCCAGAGAACATTAGAAATGTAGTGAGTTCAAGAGACTTTCATTTACTCGTATATGCATTCAACATTGTTTATGGAACAACTAAGCTACTGTGGTAGGCATGAGAGAAGCAAAAACATCATCATGGCTTTCATCGTGGTCCTTCAAAAATCTAATAGGAAGAATACAAATATAAAAAAAAAATTAAGCAAATATAAAAATAGAGATTTTTGCATAGAAATAATTAAAGGGAACAGCAGGAGCCCAATGGAGAAAGTGGTCAGTTCTACCCAGGTTCAAGACGGACCTCTTCAAGGAAGTGATGCTGGAGCTGGGTTTGTTCAAAACAACTACATGTTCAATCAAATCATTAGAGACTGTTCTGGGCAATATGGTTTGAGCAAAGACAGAATGAAATATGAACAGTCTGCAAAGAAACTCAGTAGGTATGAAATAGGAATTGGGAATTAGCTTCTTCAAGAAGCATCCCTGAGTCATTTTGATATAGGTAGACCCAGAACCACACTTGGAAAAACAGCAGTCAACATTCTAGTTTCTAAAGGACTTGTTCAGAAATACTCAAAAGTGACTGGCATGCCTCATTTGGCCTAGTGAAAAAGAACAGCCACTCCCATGTGGACGTGTCTTTCCTCCACTCCAGACGCCTGCCTGAGTGAACCTTCCAAAGTACAAATCCGATCATGTTCCTCCCAGTTTGGACTCCGTCAGTGACATCCCACTGTCTAGAGACCAGCACCCAAGGCTTTAGTAGTGTAGCCCCGGCCTCGCATGAACTGACCTTCCGGCTGCCCTCACTGCTGGTCTCACTGCCCAAGCTCTGTCTTCCAGGTATGTTAAAATCCATGCTTCTGCTACCTCTTATAATTGCTTTAAGAATACTAAAAATTAAGACATATGGAAAGGCTTTCTACTGAGGATATACAATTAAATAAGGTGATTGTTCTCATAGAAACAGAGGATCAATGTAAGTATTTAGAGTGAAATTCCAGAACATTTACCTTTTGTCTGTAGAATGCTAAATTGTCTCATAAGTGTCGTTAAACCCAAAGTGTTCAAAATGCTGAGAGGATGTTTACAAATAATCCCATGCAGTGATAAGGAGAACACAGAAGCAAAAAGCGTTCGATTTCCATTCCTAATAAATATATGTACACACACATACATGCCCACATAGGCACAGGCATTCAGAGATGAGTGTGCATACACACACACATACACACACACACACAGATGTCTCAGACCACTGGAGGGCATACTGGAATCTGTGCATCACCAAAATATTCAGTGATAAAGACATTTTCTTCCTGGCACATTAGAGAGAGAAACTGAGACCAGACAGCTAGTAAGATAAGACACACTCTCCCTTCAGGAGCACATGCTGCTTTGGCAAACACAAATATCACTCACTCACACACACATGTACTCGAGCCTGTGCATAATTCTCTTGACATCTCCAACTTATAACATTAGCATATGAATGCTGAGGCTTACAGTGATATTCGCCCACCAAATGGAGTTTATAATATAAATGCAATGAAAAGTATCGGAAAGATTACTCTTCACTCTGAACGGAGTCTGTCAGAGCCTTATATGAAATATATGTATACTCTCTGTATAGAACCCAGGGTAAATGCATTCTTCCTGCCTACATCCAGGGGGAAAGCTGAGATGGTAGGACAGTACTAAATTCATACTTCCTTTCCAAATAATGCATGAAATAAATGGCTCCAATCCCCAGCGTTATGCATGTGCATCTCTCCCTGTTTCCAATATTTCACATGTATTAGGCAAAATGCGATTTTTTTCTCAAGGCCTTTCTGTCTTCATTTTATTTTTGTTAGATGTCCTTTTTCTAGCTGACAGGAATTATTCACAACTCCAGGAAAAAGATTTTACAAATGTATCCATAATCTACTCAAACAAAAACCTAGGAATTATTAGTGTATGTGGCATGTCTTACCCAGCAGATTATAAGCTTCTTAAAGGGAAACTCATTGACTTGTTCATCTTTAAAATCATGCCATCTTTCAAGTCATGTACCTGTTTAAAAAAGCAACAATTTATTATGCCACGTGATTCTGCAGGCTGGCTGCATGGCACCTCTCCAGCCTTCCTGGGCTCACTCTCGGTCCTGCGTTCGTGGCCTGCGGTTGTCCGGCTGCAAAGTTTCCAGCTTCACTCACAGGCTCTGGCTGTCACCTGGGGTCCCTGGGTTCTCTTCCACGTGGCCTCTCATCCTCTATTGGCTAGACAGCCTTCCCTACACAATATCCCAGGGTGAACAGCAGGGTTTCTGGTAGCCTTCCTTCACAACATCGCTACCCCCAAGCTTTATTGGTCAAAGCCAGTCAGATGCCTAGCCTAGGTCAGACTCAGGGAAAGTAGTCGTCACCTTGAGGTGGGAGTCATGCAAGTCACCTGGCAAAGGGGCATTCCTTTAGGAATAGGGGTGTTGGAGCCACCCCTGCAGACAATTTGCCACACCAACACAGAACTGAAAAACACACTTTGTATAAGGCAGTTGAAAATTATTTTCTGGGCTGGGTGCCCATGACTCAGTGGTTAGGATGCCAGCCACATGCTCTGGGGGGGTGGGGGGGGTGTTTGAACCCAGCCTGGGCCTGATAAACAAAAAAAAAAAGAAAAAAATAGCCGGGAATTGTGGTGGGCACTTATAATGCCAGCTACCTGGGAGGCTGAGACAAGAGAATTGCTGAATAAAAAAATAAAATAAAATAAAAGGAAAGCCAGTCTGACACGTGAGCCCTAAAGACATTTAAAAAAGGCAAATTTTTTTCTGAAATTTCATTTGTTCACCCATTTGACAAAAACATTCAAACTTATCAAGTGTCTAGAATATTAATGAGTACTTTGTTGGGCTCCGGAATTGGAGTGAGCCACAGGCAGAATGAGTTCTCAATCTCATGCAATTCCTGTGGATAAATGAATGAATGGGTAAAAGCAAAGGTTTAGTGCCTAGCCAGGTTGTATTGCCCACTGCACAGAACAGAGCCAACAGGCTGAGTGAGCAGGCAGTGCAGCAAAAGAACAGCCTAATATTACAGGGGACCTGCTGAGGATATGGGAGAAATTTTTCAAATCTGCCTCCCTGAGAATTTTGAGACTAGAGTTTTTAAGGATGGTTTGGCAGACAGGGAGTTAGGGAATCAGATCAGTTGGGTTGGAGGTGAAATTATAGGGGTTTACAAATTGTCTTCTTGTGCTTTAGCAGTTCTCAGGTGGGGGTTGCAAGACTAGTGGCCCTCAGTATGAGTCTTGAAAGGTTTTGCAGGGTCTAAAAGATAGCTCAAAGACCAGTCTTGGTTTTCACAAGTGTGATATTATTTAGGGGAACAATGAAGAAAGCTAAGAATCTTTATGATCATCAGTTTTATGACTCCTGAGTAGTATGCAGTTATAGGAAAGCAAGTTAGGGAACAAAGGCTACATATTTCTTAAATACCTATACCTTTGCAGAGTTCCAGCCCCTACTACAGTTCCCATCTTGCAGACCTTTGCTAATTTTGTAAAGGGACATTACAAAAGTGATAGGCAGTTGGATAGAGCTTACAGGGACAAGGGTTTAAATTCTAGGTATCTTTCTTAGTTAAAGGTTTCAACATCTCAAAATGTCTTAATCCCTTGCTGGGGTTGGGAGACCCAAGCCAGGATACTATCAACAGGATACTATGGGTACTCCTTAAAAACTCGATAGTCTCAAAATTCTCAGGGAGGCAGATTTGAGAAATTTCTCCTATCTCCTCAGCTGGTGCCCTGTGATATCAGGCTGTTCCCCTGTGATATGAGGCTGTTCTTCTGCTGCACCTCTTGCTCACTCAGCATGTTGACTCCCAGGATACTATAGGACAGAGTTAAGTCCCAAGGATCTGGGCTGGGGCAGAAAATTGCTTTTGGAGGGACCAAGAACTACAGGAGGCAGAGGGGTCTGCTCAATTTTGAAGATGGAAGGAACCAAGAAACAGAATGCACACTCAGCAGGGAGTCTGATGAAAATTTAGTGAAGAAACTCTATGCAGTGAGTGGTAATGACAAGATTAAAGGAAATAACAGAAAATATTTAGATACTCACCAACAAGGCACAGTAGGAAGTCATTGCTTAGTCCTAAAGCAACACAAAGAGGAAATGTCTTCACCAGAGCCAGGTGGGAGCAGGGGCTATGAAGAGTGCACCTGTGGCAGGAGAGAGGGTTATGGGGGGAGCTGCCAGAGAGCAGTTCCAAAACACAGAGGCAGCGGGTGACCAGCTGCCTCTCTTCTCCTGCCTTTTGTTGGTCAAACCCAACCAGAAACCAAGGGTGTGGTCCTTTACCTTCTACTGTGCCCAACATATCATGGGTTGGCTTTGATACCTCTGAACAAAGTAGAAGGTCCTGTATATGGAACCAGCTGGGATTTGAAAGTGAGAGAAAACAATGGATTCACTAGTGAATCTGCAACCTGGAAATGCCTGCAGCTTATCTGATTATCATCTCTGGTAAGTAGTTGAAAATATCTACTTCAGTTCAGGAAGGAAAATGTAGCTGAAAATAAACATATTTCCCCTGACAGCTTGTTCAGGGGGAAAATATAGGAGGTCAAATTTTGTCCCTTAAAATGTAACAAACCACCTATTTTAGGAAAACTCTCAAGCATAAGAGATGCTATATAAAAGTAATAGAGATGTCTGAGGTACCCCCAGGCCCCCTAGAGATCAGGTCTCGCTTGGTCTGGACCCCAGCCCATTCCTCCACTGTGGGAAGCCTGGTGGGAAGCTTGCAGCCCTACCAATCAGCCTCTGGGGACTGTGCTAGCAGCTCCCCTTGCATCATTCAGGTAGTCCTCTTATTTTCTTCTATACATCACTCTGGGCATGAAGCTTAACTCTTTCCCAAGTTTTTATAAAAAACCTACTCATGCTAAGTACCTCTCTAGTTTTTAAGAGAATTTCCTCAAGTTATAATAGCTGCTGACACACGTCCCAATATAACCTCCTGCCTTAATATTTTACTTCCACTCTCCTGTGTCCTGTCTCCTCCTTCTAGAGCATGTACAGGACCTCAACCCTCACCATCCAGGTTCCCCCAGGCAATATAGCTCCTCTTTCCCTCCAAAATCTTAACACTAATAGCAGAGATGTTGATCATCTCCCGCCAAATTTACCAAGCCCCTTAGCAGAACCAAAGCCTGAGCAGTAACATGAACCATTTTTTCCAGAAAGCAGATAACAAGAAATCATATTCTGTGGTTACACAGCTCAATCTGTCCCTTAAAATGGAATAAACCCTATTTTAGGAAAATTCTCCAAAAAAAACCCAAACAAACAAAACTCCATTTTCTCATTCTGTCCACCACATGGCAATAATCATCATCACAGAAGATGGTTCAACCCAGAAGATGACTTCTGCAACCCAATGTGGAGAGATTTTCCCCACACAGCAAGATAGACACAAACTGCATGTCCTCTCATTCAATTCTGACACTATCTACCTGGAGATAGTGTCAGATCCCACAGCTAGAGGTTCAGTTCTCAGGACTGCCTCCACTGCTGCCACCTGTCACAAATCCAGGCCTCTGGAACTTCTGACCAACAATATATCATTGACTGCACAACCCCCTCTTTGGGTTTGATTAATTTGCTGGAGTGGCTCACAGAACTTAGTGAAACACATAATTACATTTTTTGATTTATTATAAAGAACATTGCAAAAGATATAGATGAAAGAGATGATCGGGCAAAGAATGGGGGAAAAGGCCCGGAGCTTCTGTGCCCTTCCTGAGCACACCACCGTCCTGGTACCTCCACCTGTGCAGGTGTTCAGCTCTCTTCAAAGTCTACCCTCCTGAATTTTTATGGACAACCTTATAGAAATGTGATTAGCCTTTAGGGTATGAGGCAGAACCCTCTCTGGAATGAGGGTCTTAAGAGCCACAATCACAAATAAGGGTAAGATTAAAGTCCTGCCTTAGGGCAGTGAAAACAGGGCTAGAGAAGTTGAGAAATTGTTTCCTGAGACCTGCTCCTAAAGACTAACACACCCAACCCTGTAACAAAAGACTGTAACAAGGGTCATGGGACTTATAAACCAGAAACTCTGGACAAAAAACAACAGAGTAGAACCTCCATAGTTGACTGCCTCCTTAAGTTGACCTAATTTTCATAGACAGGACATGCACCACATGTATGTATCAGGACAGTAGGCCTAGTTCCTGATGGTGACCCCCTTTGTATGTTGGCTAACTTGTTACAGTCCCTTGGGTGGTCAACTCACAGGGGTTCTGTTGTATATATTATAACATCACAACCTCAAAGAAAAAGTCTAGCAAAACAGAAGTTAGTTTTTGTAAAAAGTACTAGGCGTATTCTCCACATAGGTCTTATGTAAATATGCCAAGGCAATTTCTTTAAGAAAGTGTACCTAAACTATCAGAAAATGTTGGAAATTTGGAAAGAGAAATTAAAGGCCATGTGCTTCTTAAATTTATTTCCTGAGCCCTCAAGTATGTAAATGAGGCAAGAAGTGAAAAACAGCAAGTCAGGTTCCCACTTCTCCTATTAAAATGTTATCACAATTTAACATAGTAGAAAAGGGGCATGCCTGTGATATGCTAATGACTTCAAACTGGGAAATGTGTGAGTTTCCAGACCTTCAGAGAAGCTTATTAAAAGACTTTAACCTAAGAAAAAGTTCATTTTTGGGTCTCTCCTATAAACTACTTCTTTCCTTATCCTTGCCCATTTTCCATCTTATGTGCCATAGGAATGCTCCCTACAAATTGGTCTTTATTTTCGCCTTTAAGCCAACCTATAGACCAAACTTTCTTCCCATGTACTTTGGTTCGTTGGTTGCTTGCTTGTTTCTTTGATTTTTACTTTTGTCTTTCGAAAGAGAGAGAACTGACCTCCACAGTCATCTTTTGTTCATTTTCTACACTCCAGCACCCTGTCTATTAGGATTTTAATGGTTTGGGGAATTAGGAAAGGTTTCCATCAGAGTAGGAATGCTGGCCGCCCCACCCCGGCCCAGCCGCCTCCACCACAGCCCTCGTCTGTGCTGGAGGGAAGAGTCGCCTGGGGGAGGAGGAGAAGGGACGCAGGGGCGGCCACTGCAGGGTTAACCTCCTTTTCAGCTAATTATGGGGGAGATTAAAGTCTCTCCTGATTATAACTGGCTTAGAAAGTACAGTTCCCCTTAAAAAGATTATCGTAGATGATGATGACAGTAAGATATGGTCGCTGTATGATGCAGGCCCCAGCAGCATCAGGTGTCCCCTCATATTTCTCCCCCCCCCCCCCGTCAGTGGAACTGCAGATGTATTTTTCCAGCAGATTTTGGCCTTGACTGGATGGGGTTACCGTGTTATAGCTTTGCAGTATCCAGTTTACTGGGACCATCTTGAATTCTGTGATGGATTCAGGAAACTTTTAGATCATTTACAATTGGATAAAGTTCATCTTT